>MU675071.1:97909-187524 GCA_026770625.1 Nicotiana glauca
CCATTTCCCTCTTGACTGTTACTACAACAGATTTTCAAGCCAAACCTCGATATTACCTTTTTAACAAGCTGAAATCAAATTGGTTCGTACTCATTAATGACTCCAATGACTACTTCGACTCCAACCACCCCTCTGGTGATATGACACCTCGATGCAGGCCTAATCCACAATTTGCGTAATACACGCACCAATGAGAAGCAGTCTGAGCATACTCAAATTATGACAATGACTCAACGAATGAGCTTTACTTCAAGCTCAACAGTACCATTACAACACAAAACTGAGATCCCGTCTCACATCATAGAGATAGAGTACCTGAATTCTCCTTGAAAGTTCATAACTTCATGTGGCCTTGCCACAACGCGCGATCCTATGCAAACACTATTACCCATGAAACACCTCAAGTCACCATGCTCAACACGGACAGCCACACACAAATTGAGGTCTGAAACCCAACAATCTATCACACCCACGGTGAAGCAAGTAATATACTCTATTCAACCCTGAAAGGACATAACCGATGCACTATTCGCCGAGCAACACCCAATATGGACTTTCCTCAAAAACCAGGAAGTAATGCATACAAAGTAACATATAGAAAACTATTATCAACATCACACTGTTGCGGCGTGCAACCAATCCAGATAACATACCCGTGGCGGCGTGCCACCCGATCCACACATTTATCTCACAAAAGGAGATGCACATCGAGCCAAAATTGCTCATTACAATAAACACATATAGTCTCATGCCCGGCCACAAGAAACGCATCCTAAAAAGTTCCTCAATACCGGAACCGAATCAATGGTAGAACCTCTGCACTGACATCCGTCACGAAGACCCAATTAATAAAGAAATGCTTGCCAGCCGTCCTCTGGTCTCTTGAATACAAGCTACCCTGCTAGAACATAATACAATGCACCTTGCCACGCAGTCTGTGGCATTTTCCAACATAGCTCATAATACATTAGTCTAGAGAATCTGACATTGGAACGACCAGTCTGCCATCTAATATCATAAGCCAAATTTAACATACCAAGCAAAGTAAGATCAACTCGGACCTCCAATTTTCAATAACCGCTAGACGGTGTCGATATACACGATCTGCAACCACTGCACGATCGGATCATTAGAACTCCTAGTCTCCAACATATATAACATATGAATCACTATGCTTGATCCCACACTCTACTGTACGAGTTTATAAAACACATCAAGTACTCTTTCTCCCAATTCCATTGCACAAGCTAAACTGCCAAGACTGAATCCTTCTGTCCAAACCAAGCTAAGAAAGCTGCCAGTATGCAAGAGTTTTGCTGCACAATACCTGTAAGGCTCATTACCTCAAACATATACAAGAATTAATCATGTCCTTACCATACTGATTTGGTTCATTATCAAGCTATTCCATTTAACCAATTTCCTTCCTGGTTCATCTTTACTTTGATATTCTCCCTTGTTGTATCACCACAATACCTTAACCCAGGTTACCACACGAGACTCGCACATAAAACCACACTGTCTAAGACCCATAGGTCACTGAATACCCTCCAGAACATTTCCTAGAAATACCATATTCCAGAATGTTTCACTTTGAAGAACTTCCTGCGATTTTGAATTCGCTACCATATCCTTCCAAATACGGATACATAGATCCCATGATTAACATAAAGTACCACAAGTATTGATCTTTTCTAATGAAAACACAGTCTCTAGCAATATACACAAACTTAAGACACCTGATTGTGACATGCAAAATCTTGAATATAGTAAAACCATTCTCGAGAGTCATTCACTCTTATTTAGCTGTAATTCACCTGCCCTAAATGAACGGAACCACTCGTGTCTTATTAGTAATCTGACACCGCAGAACATGATCTCATACAAATACAAACAACCATCTTTCTTCTCTTTACACTGAGCATTCTTTATCCACAACAGCTCAAAAACAACCTAATATTTCCTCACATTCGCGAAAGCACCATATAACCTCTGTCAAAATTTTCCTTCACACGCGCCATTCTCGGCTTAATTTCTACGACCAGTACTGATCCACCAACATACCTTAAGACAAAACCAACATAGCACCTAATAGTGCAATCAGCTAATCAATAGCAACCTCCCCAACTTGGCTCGAAGCCAAATACCAGGACACGCTCAATGAATCTTTAATACTTTTACCCTAATGAAACCATAACATTATAGTGAGATTAAACTCAAGTCATTTACAAGTTTTGTGACTAAACAGATCATCTAGCACTGACATTCTCTGCAAACCTCGCATTCATTTCCACATCAGCTGAGTCCACTTTCTTAAGCGTCCCAATTCCTCAAATTACAACACATACCTTTCAATTACACATGAGATATTTTAACATACACATAAGGATCATACTGCTCAAAAACACTCTGCAAGAGATAAACCACCTGCTTTACCTAGATTCAATATTTAAACATGCCTTCCACCATCATATACGTATTACACCGCCATTTAATCTTTCTGAGTCTATACTGCCACATGAAATGTACTTTACTTTCCAACTAAGAGACATGAAAATATTCTTTACGCGCCCATAACTTGGGGTTACACAATGGATTGCAATAGGAAACAAATACTTAACAGCTCATCTATTATCCAGCAGACTTCTTCGCCATTACCAAGTCATATAGAAACATGACACAGTACCAACATACTCATTACGTAGCTATCCAGCTGCCATTCCCACAATTAGGGTCAACACGGAATATATAAGTTCATAACACCAGCTCACAAAAATTAGCACCTTGGTGCTCAAGCCATAAGCAAAGATCCAGCCTCAAGTCGTCCAAACTGGCCAACACGAACTCACAGGGATTACATCTCGCCTCTCGATCGGAGAATCACAAGCCATCTAGGCACATATACTACTGAGCACTCCCTTGCACATACAGACGTGTGGAAGGAATTTCAAGAATTATATCTCAAGCTGAATCAAGTACACACGATAAGAATTCCAAGAAAGTGAAGTTTTCCTAAAGGTTCTGCAACCTCTCGAGGATAAATACAGACGTCTCCATATCGATCCGCGAGACTCTGCTAACCCTGCTCATGACTCGTGAGACCTAATAACCTAGGCACTGATACCAACTTGTCACGACCCAATTTCCAAACCTGGTCGTGATGGCACCTCTCGTGAAGACAAGGCCAACCAGACCATCTCAGAAAACCACTTAAAGCTATTAATCAGTTATATAACAGTTCGAATATGAATTAATCAGTATAAATACAACCAAATACAGCCCAATCGGGGTGTCACAAGTCACGAGCATCTAGGAGGATCCTTATTACAATTTTAAAATATATAATACATGGAGTAAAAATCTGGAGAACAAGAAGAAGAAGAATCTCGGTGCCGCGAACGCCGGCGGTCACCTTCCTTAGCTACGATAACAATACCTTCAATCCGCTGCTAACCCGCTACCGAGTGAAATAGTACCTGCAATTGCACGCGAGGTGCAGGGAGTAAAGTGAGGACTTCCAACTCAGTGGTAATAAGAGAGAAGAATAACTGAGCGATAAGAAAACACGTATGGGCACACCAAAATATAAAAAATAGTACAACCCTATGAGAAAGATAGTAAAACCATAACATCGAGAAAATTCTTTAGAAAATCTCCAGCTCAGTTAAAAATCTCTTTTGAAAGTATGCCTTTTTAACAGTTGCAAAAAATAAGTTTCAACAAGTAGGAAATAGTCAGAAATATGCCCATAGGGCTTAGTATCAACCTCTCAATGCAGTATCAGCCTCGCGGGCTCACTCCCAACTCACCAAGTACGACCTCAGCCATCTCGGGATCAACACTCCCAACTCACCAAGCACAATATCAGCCTCTCGGGCTCAGCACTCCTTAACATGTAACACCAGAGTATCTGGTCAACAAGGCAAGTAATAACATGTATGCCAATGATATATAAGTGCTAAATGTCATGCCACGTAGTGCAAACATGAGTGAATGCATGAATGCAATGCAATGCATATGACTGTTACGGTGCGTAGCCCGATCCATGGGTACCCTGCACTCACTAGGGGTGTGTGCAGACTCCGGAGGGGCTCCTACAATCCAAGCGCAATAAAACTGCAGCGTGCAGTCCGATCCACATAACATATCACTGCGGCGTGTAGTCCGATCCATATAATATACTACTGCGGCGTGCAGTCCGATCCATGCAATATGCTATTGCGGCGTGTAGTCTGATCCATGCAATATGCTACTATGGCGTGTAGTCCGATCCATGCATGTATATGCAAATGCACACATAACACTCGAGGCCTGTAAAACTCCTCACATATCACTCGAGGCCTGAAAGTCTCCTCACATCACTCTTCATGCCCTCACATATGGCCCTCAGCCTCAATCACTCCAAAATAGTCAAAAGCCCCTCGAGCATTAGTAAAACAATGATACTCAGCTCAAACAATAGTTCAAATATCTGTTAAAACTCCAAGTTTGAGTAAAATATATCTGAGTTCATGAAAACAATGTAAATCATATGGACTAAGTTCAAATAATATTTCAAATAGTGAGGAAAACAGAGATGATAGTTCATAAAGAGTTCTAATAATCAGCAATAAGCCCCAAGTATGGTAATGAGCCCAAGTAATAATGATAACAACAAATTATTTGCAAATAAGCGGTAAAAACCAACAACCGGGACGGACCAAGTCACGATCCCCAACGGTGCTCTACCCCACGCTCAGGTCCAGCATGCAAGTCACCTCAATACAGCACTAAGATGTGCAAATAAGGGGTTTCAAACCCTCAGGATATCATTCCCAAGTATTGCTCACCTCGAACCGGCGAAATCTCAAGTCCGCGACGCCTTTGCCCCTCAAATCGGCCTCCACCCGCGTCGAAACTAGCCAAAAATAGAGCGAATGCATCACAATATGCAAATGGGATAATACTCAATCGAAAACAATCGCATTATAGCAAAAACCTCAAAACTAGCAAAACTTGTGCCCCGGGCCCGCTTCTCGAAAAATTATGAAACTTACATTTTCGGAATCCTCGTCTCGCCACGAGTCTAACCATGTAAAAATCATTAAATTCCCATATCATTTCGACCCTCAAATCCTTGATTCTATCCAAGAGGGTTTCCTACCCTTTTCAACAAAAATTCTCAAATTAAACACCAAAACTTGCAATAGATTCGAGTTATACAACCAAAATTGTGTTAAGAGTACTTACCCCGTTGTTCTCTCCAAAAATCTCCTGAAAAATCACCTTATCCGCGCTCCAAATCATCAAAAATGGCAAATGGGACAAAGTTTGGACTTTATTCTGCTGCCCAGAGATTTGTTCTTCGCTCGTGGTCCTTCTCTCGCGTTCGCGAAGAACAAAGTTCCAAAACTTCATTTTCCAAACTCCGCTCGGACAGCCTCTATTGTAATGTTCATAACTTTTTACACACAACTCCAAATGACTATTATAATATGTTTCTGGAAACTAGATTCAAAGAGCTACAACTTTTGTGTTTGATTGACCTCCAAATTCCTTGTATATAAAAGGATATGATCTTCCGAAATAGGACCTATGCGACAGAAAATTCCTTCTTCGTGAACGCGAAGAACAAAAGTCCCAGATGACAATTCCTTCTTCGCGAACGCGAAGCACTGTCGCGAACGCGAAGTCCAAAAGTCTCAGAAGCCAATTTCTGCTTCGCGAACGTGATAGGACCTCGCGGACGCGAAGGACAACACCCGATACCAGCAACAACAGTTCAAAACTTTCAAAAATAACCCGTTGGGCATCCGAAACACACCCGTGGCCCCCGGGACCTCAACCAAAAGCACCAACATGACATAAAACATTATCCAAACTTGCTCGAACCATAAAAACACTATCATTAGCATCAAAATCCTCAAATATCATCAAATCAATGCTTAAGTTAAACTAAAACTTTCAAAACTCACATTCAATCAAAAGCCCGACCAAACGACGTCCGAATGACCTGAAAATTTGCAGACATATCCAAAATCACCTAAAGAAGCTACTGCAACTCTCGGAATTCCATTCCGACCCTCAGATCAAAATTTCACCTACCAACCGGAATTCGTCAAATTTCCAACTTCGCCAATTCAAGCCTAATTCTACACCGGACCTCCAAATTCGATTCCGATCGCACTCCTAAGTCACAAATCATCCCCTAAAGCTAAATAAACCACCGAAATTCACATCCGAGCCCTCTAACGACATAGTCCACTTCCGGTTAACTTTTCTAAAACAAGCTTTCTTCTAAGAGGCTATGTGCCTTATTTTCGACCAAAACCAATTCAATTACACCCGATTGACTCTAATATTGATATTGAAACATGAAGCAACGCAATAAGGGGGAAATAGGGTGGTAACTCACGTGACGACGGGCCGGGTCGTCACAGGTTGTTTATTTGATTATGCTTTTAATTATTTTACTGCGTAGCTAACACTTGAAATATTATTTACGAATTTTGAGTTAAACTTGAAAAAGGAAATTCTTGGCTGCATATAGAATCAAATAGAACAAGATCTGAATCCTGGGCATCGGGTGAAAGATTTGCAATTAAGATAGACATATACTTAATTGCCTTGTTTGGTTGAAAAATAGGAGTTATAAATGCATTCTTGTTAATATTAATACCATAGACATATAGGTATTAAGTTAACTTGAATAGGTGCATAAGAACTCGACATATTCTTATGAGTATTATTAACCCTATAATCAATAACCCAGACAATTCAATAAATCAATCTTAAGCTAAGATAGTAGCATGATCTCTAGCAAGTCCATGACCCTGGAATATCTTTATCCAAATTTTTATCAGAATATTGTGTAATTGTTGTAGTAATTTTGTGTTGAATTATTTTTTACTTATCAAGTAGTTGTAGATTGGTTCTATATATATTTTGTGATAATTTAGCTTGAATTGATAATTGTTTAAGTCTACATCAGTCGAGAAGTTGATCACAATTCCTCGTGGTAATGATACTTTACTTACTACTATATTACTTGTCGATCGCGTACACTTGCGTGAGTGTTTTAGTTGCAACAGAAGTATCTTAGAGCTCTTGGTTGCCCATTCTTCTCGGACTTGATGTATGAGCAAGTCTGAATCACCGATCACTAACAACTCCTAAATGTTTATATCAATGGCCATCTTGAGCCCCAAGATGCAGGCTTCATATTCGGCCATATTATTGGTCCATGGGAATCTGAGCTTGGCTGATACCGGGTAATGCTGTCTAGTTTCTGATACTAGGACTGCTCCTATGCCAACTCCTTTGAAATTTGCTGCTCCATCAAAAAACATTCTCCAACCGTCATAAGATTATATAATATCTTCTACCTATGAAATATACCTCTTCATCGGGAAAATATGTCTTTAGAGTCTCATATTCTCCACCCACGTGATTGTCGGTGAGATGATCTGCCAAGGCTTGTCCTTTGATTGCCTTCTAAGTCACGTAAACAATGTCAAATTCTCTTAGTAGGATTTTCCACTTAGTTAGCTCGCCAGTGGGCATGGACTTATGAAAGATGTACTTCAGCGGGTCCATTCTTCATATGAGGTAAGTAGTTTAGGCACATAAATAATGCCTCAACTTCTGAGCTACCCAATTCAGAGCACAACAAGTGCGCTCTAGTAGAGAATACCGGGCCTTGTACATGGTGAACTTCATGCTGAGATAGTAGATGGCTTGCTCCTTTCTCCTTGTTTCATCGTGTTGTCCCAGAACACAACCGAATGCTCCATCCAATACTGCAAGATAAAGCAGCAGGGGTCTACCTGGTTTAGGCAGAACCAAAACTGGCGGCGTTGACAGGTATTCCTTGATTCTGTCAAAGGCTTTCTGACAATCATCAATCCACTAGGTAGCATCGTCTTTCTTTAACATTTTAAAGATGGGTTCACAAATGATAGTGTACAGAGCTATGAATCGGCTGATATAGTTTAGTCTCCCCAAGAAACTCATCACGTCCTTCTTGTTCTTTTGCGGTGGTAGTTCTTCAATGGCCTTAACCTTTGAAGGAACCAATTCTATTCCTCGGCGAATCACGATGAACCCCAATAATTTTTCGGCAGGAACCCCGAATGCACACTTGGCAGGATTCAGCTTCGGATTGTGCCTCCTCAGTCTATTGAAGAACTTCCTCAGATCATATGGCTTTCTTGGATTTGATGATGACATCATCTACATATACCTCAATATCTTTATGTATCATGTCATGGAAAATAGTAGTCATGGCCCTCATGTAGGTGGCACCAGCATTCTTCAACCCAAATGGCATCATCTTGTAACAATACATCCCCCACGGTGTAATGAAAGTCGTTTTCTCCATATCTTCCTCATCCATCCATATTTGATGATACCCAGCGAAACAATCAACAAAAAACTACAACTCATGCTTGGCACAGTTGTTAAAAAGAATGTGTATGTTCGACAAAGGGAAATCGTCTTTGGGACTGGACTAGTTAAGATCACTGTAGTCAACACAGACTCTAACTTTCCCATCCATATCTGATGATACCCAGAGAAACAATCAACAAAAAGACTGCAACTCGTGCTTGGCACAGTTGTCAATAAGAATGTGTATGTTCGACAAAGGGAAATCGTCTTTAGGACTGGCCTAGTTAAGATCCCTGTAGTCAACACAGACTCTAACTTTCCCATCCTTCTTTGGTACTGGCATGATATTGGCTAACCATGTCGGATATTCCACCACTATGAGCACCTTGGCTTTGACTTGCTTGGTGACTTCTTCCTCAATTTTCAAACTAATGTCAGGCTTGAATTTTCTGAGTTTCTGCTTTACAGGTGGACATGTTGGATCTGTTGGCAGTTTGTGAGCTACAATGGATGTACTGAGATCATTCATATCATCATACGACCAAGCGAATATGTCCTCATACTCCTTTATTAATTCCATATAATCTTTATTTTCTGATGGTGACAGGTGAACACTGATGTGCGTTTCTTTGACATTCTCTGTATCCCCCAAGTTAATGACCTCAGTTTCGTCCAAGATAGACTTAGGCCTATTCATAAAATCCTCATCCTTTCTAATGACCTCTTCTGGTATATCATCCTCTTCTGAATCTATATCCGTTTATTGCGTTGTCTCGTTGCAAGTCACAACCGTCGGTTCATCATCAAGATAAGTAATAGTAATGCTGTGTAAATAAAGTAAATGATAGAGAAAAGAATATATAATAAGAGCGAGATATAAGAAAATTGAAATGCTTTGATTAAAACTTCATAACTGTTTGGGAACATCGGAGCACTTTTTCGAAATTAAAGAAACTACGGAAAGTAAATCAGCTAGTAAAAAGTAAAATGGGATGCATTGTGCTTTTGTTTAGCCTTGCTACCCCAAAGGTTTCCGGGCCCTGGTGGTTCTGATGGACCAATGGCTGAAGCATTCTCCTCGGTTCATAGCTTGTATAGAAGGGCCTTCCTCTCCTTCCTCCTAAAAAATAACACGTTAGTCCATATTATCGTCTTCTAGAAACAGATTCCTCATTGCTGCCAATGCTTCCTCTTCTTCTGACCCATATATGGTATCTGCCGGTTGGAAAGTCTACTCCAGACGAGGTATAGGGTGATCCAATGGGTAGTAGGGACTACACCATGGTGGCGACCAGTGGTTGAACTCCTCCTAAGTGTATTCATACCCCAAACCAAAAGTGGTACCATATTTCTTCAGCTTGATGGGTTTGGCAATTCCTTGGACGTTCTTGCCAAGTCCTTTCCCAGGCTCATATCCACACCAATTCAGGATACTCTCTATCTTGTTGTCCCACCATTTATCTTTGTCCACATTATTGACCCGCTCGATGTGATGGTAGGTTTCTTGCCTATTCTCCTTCTTTCTCCAATCATTGGGATGGTCTGGCGACTATATATGGGGTTGCTACCATCGCTATGAATAATAACCTCTTGGTGATTCCACTCGAACATCACTTCCTGGTACAGGGTTGATGCTACAGCTCCGGAGTCATGAATCTATGGTCATTCTAATAGCAAGTTGTAAGATGTCGGGACATCTATCACTTGAAAGTCAATGTCAAACCAAGTCGGTCCCATCTGCAGGCATAAAATGATCTCTCTAATAGTGGACCTTTGGGACCCACCGAAGGCTTTGACATTGATGGCCCCATCCTTGATCTCATGCAGGCTTTTCCCCAATGTTCTGAGGGTTATCAGCGGACATATGTTGAGGCTAGAGCCTCCGTCGATTAGGACTTTAGTGATGAAATAATCCTTGCATTGCACGGTGATGTGCAGTGCCTTGTTGTGACTCAGTCCTTCTAGTGGTAGCTTATATTCGTGGAAGGTGATTTTGTGGCTTTCCAGTACTTTCCCTACCATGTTCGCCATTTCCCGTCCCGTTATGTTGCTGGGCACATATGCTTCACTCAGTATCTTCATCAAGGCATTCTTGTGTGCGTATGAGCTCTGCAGAAGAGCTAGGATGGAAATCTACATCGGTGTTTTATTAAGTTGTTCAACGACCGAGTAATCCTTTGCATGTATCTTTCTCCATCCATAGGCTTGCTTAATGGACTTATCTAGGTGCTCTGAAGTGTAGACTCTGCCTGTTCTGGTCATACCCTGTGCACAATTGCTTCTCCAATTTTGGTTTTCCCTTTTCTCCTGACTTCAGCTGTGTAATCCCATGGTATTTGAGTGGAACGGTGGTACATCTGACATTGCTACAGGAATAGGTACCCTTGGTAGTAACATAACAACTTCAAAAGGTGCAGGTTCTTTCAGAACTCCAGACTCAACCACAATTTGTACGGGCGCCTTTGTAGAGGAAGGTGCTTCAAACTCGAGTGGTATATACATGTTTACTTCATCGCCCCCGGAGGGCTGGTTCTGGATATCAATTGGGTTAAGTGTGACTGTTGGCTTCTTCGGCTCGTCACACTCAGCAATCAATCCTATCGACCCCTTGGAGTGCCAATCATCTTCGATCTCGGTCATGTGAATGTTTCCACCCTTGTGGTCAGGCAGAGAGTTCTTGCGAACATTAGGAGCAGGCTCCTTTGCTATGATGACCTTAATGTCGATCAGGGTTGGAATTCATCAATGCTATATTCCTTCATGTCAGAATGGTATGCACAGGTCTTGTTCGGGTTGACTCACTGGATTTTTTGGAGTTACGGTAGGGATAGGGGTGACGTAACCAGCAACTTTAAGTCTTTCGTACAGCTGGTCATTGGTTCGGCGATGGCTATATATTGTCTTGGAGGTCTGCAGTCAAAATTTGGTCTAGGTGTAGGGAAATTTTGGTGAGTGGGAGGTGATTGGTAGTGAGAGGGTCGAGCATTGTAAGCTTGGTAGACAGGTGCAGGTTGGGAATATCTGGGTGAAATGGGTTGATATGTGGGAGGTGGAGATGATTGGTAAACGAGTGGTGGATTTTCGTAAGAGGGTGTGGGCGTTTGGTAATTTGGGATAGGCTGAAATGTAAGTGGAGGTGATCGGTAAGTGTGGTATTTTATTGGGGATTTTGTCCTCTGTGCGACCATCACTGCACTCACATCCTTCTTCTTAGACATGCCACCAGACTGTAGGGCCGTGTTGGTGGCCTGCAATGCTTCAAGATTAGTAACCATAACCTTCTTAATGCTTTCCTCAATTCTTTCCTCTAGCTTGATGATATCGGGAAATTTTTGGCCCTCGATTAGCATAAGCCTCTCGTAATATTATGGATCCTGAGCCTGGACGAAGAATCTGTTCATCTGTTCCTCTTCTAAGGATTGCCTAACCTTAGCAGCCTCTGATCTTCAACGAGTAGCATACTCGCGGAATGTCTCGGTAGGTTTCTTCTTTATATTTTGGATGTAAAATACATCCGGTGCATTCTCTATAATGAATCGAATCCTATCCATGAAATCTAACACCATACCTACCCAGCTTGTCCACTTCTTGGGGTCCTGCCTGATGTACCAAGATAAAGCATTCCCTTTCAGACTCCTCATTAAGAGCTTCATACGGATCTTCTCATCCTTCCCGAGTCCAACCAATTTGTCACAATATGTCCTCAAATGGACCTTGGGATCTCCTGCGCTATCAAATATTTCGAACTTGGGAGCTTTGTACCCCTTCGGATGTTCAACATCTGGCTGAATGCAAAGGTCCTCATACTTCAGCCCCTCAATACCTTTGTTTCCTTCAATGCCCTAGACTCGGCTAGTCAACTTCTTGAGTTCTGCAGCCATGTTTCTGATAAGAGAGTCTTTGTCATCAAACTCGGGAGCATTTGAGATTAGTTGAGGGTAGTGGGGTACGGTCTCCACATAGATGGGAGTGTTGTGGGTAGGATCATTTGTGGTGTTTAGTGGTTCAAGGATGAGAAATGGAGGGTTGTTGGGAATGTGGCATGTATTGCAATGTTGAGTATGAGTGGGTTGTTTCTGTGGTTGTGGGATGTTCTGTGGAGGTACGGGATTTTGGGTGTTGGGAAAGTTGATATTGGGAGTAGTAAGGGAAAATGACAAGTTTTCAAGGTTCCGAACGTGATCCAGTTCTTCTCGGAACTTCAATAACTTCTGCTCAAGTTAGGCAGTTCCTTGGAGATCTGGATAACCTGCGTAACCTTTGTCTGTTTACCTGAGTTCTCCTTTTTGATGTTGTTCACGTCTTCCATTTTAGTCTTGTTCTTGTTTCTAATAGGACTTGGACGAAAAGGATGTGGAGGGCCCTTGGATCTCGTACTGTATGATAATGATGCAAGAATGCACGAACTAACCTTTGGGGAGGGGAATAAAAAAAATAAAAGAAAAAAAAGGTAATAAGTTAGTGCGGATTATGAGAAGGAAATGTTGCAATATTTAAACACATTGTGCAGGGATATAAATTGTGTCCTAATTTAGGTGCCTCATTGTGCCCGAGGTAGGCCTAGCGACAGATTAATTTGGAGAAGTTATAATGCTAAATGCCTCATTTATTGATAAAAATAAGACGAATCCCAAAATGATGCTAAATAATGGAAAGTAAAATATCACTAATGGCCATCGGCCTTATTACATTAAAAGCGAAAAGAAAAGACTCCTAACTACTTGGTCCTAGAAGGACCTTCTTTAGGTTGAATGTTCTCGTTGATCAGATCCTCTAGCTCGCATAGATTCTCAAGTGGAAATGCTTTTTCCAGGTTCTCTCCTTCATTTCCCTCGGCATTCTGGCAGTCGGTGACTCTCTTTCTCACTTTTCCTTCCAATTCCAACAGACTATTCCAGATACTCTAGCTTTTCTCTAGCCTTGGTTAATCTCTCTTTCCATTCATTGATTTGGTTACTTGATGGGAGGTTCTTACACCAGGTCTGCAAGAGTGAAGGTATGTTGACCATACCGAAGTCAGGAACTTTGTCGTTCATTTCTGCAAAACAAAAGGGTTATCACCTCACCCCCACCAGACTCGACTATTGAATACCAATAATTAGAATAAAATGCATTTAGTTCTCCAAATAAATGCACATAATGTGGTGGTGTCCATTTGGGTTTCAAAGAAACCCGGCAGACTTCGGACAAGGCTATCGTATTGAGTCATTATGTGGACAACATAACTGACTCGGCTAGGTTTGACCATGATGCATGCATAGTTAATCAAAGTAAGGTTTCTATGGGGTATTAGACCGGTACCCTTGAGCGGACAACTCAAGAGGGAAAGCCACAGAACCGTCGACTGCACCACTGATCGATCGGTTTTACCGCAAATATGCCTTTGCCAAATTTAGGGGGTGATAATATTGGATGAGCGCAACCACTCATTATAAGCGTTGCTATGGTATTTGTTTGGCACGAGTAGAATATGATGTTGAAGATACAATTACAAGAATACAATAGTGGTAAAGGAAAGCGGTAAAGAAAGCATTAAAGAAAGAAAATACATGAAGAGCAAAGTCAGTTTCATAGTAAAGGAAATAAAGACAGTAATTAAAGGTAGTTAAAGAGATAATAAAGTCATAAGTAGCATGCAATGGTAAAAGCCTATAGAGATCCCCAGCAGAGTCGCCATGTTATCGACGCCCGCTTTTTCTTGCAAAAATTGTCCGAAATTGGGTATTCGACATTTGGGAGGACAACTCTATTCCGTTTCGAGAATTGGGTTTAGGTGTTGAAGAGTCTCCACCTAATGATTATAGTGCATTAGGACACCTTTAAGAAAGGTTTGAGATGAAGAAGCCAGAGATTAGGGCAAGGGATAGAAATTATCTTGAGGGGAAGGTATTAGGCACCCCTCGAGATCCACTAGTGTGGTTCCCGGCCATACTACAATTGTGACTTTGAATAGCAAGTAAGCAAGTAGAAGTTTCAAGTAGGGTTTTCACATAATATTGCAAGCAAGTTGAAAGTTTGGAGCAAAAGAAGTAGTAATTTTAAAGAGATAATTTGAACAAAAGATGAACAAGAAAGAGGAAAAGAGGTCCTAGGTTTGTAAACAATATGGATCACATCAATGCAATACCTGGCATACACTCCTCAAAAGAAGGGCCACACGTGATATTAGCGCACCGGTCATCATATTCATATTCTACCCTTCCCACCCCGTTAAGGTATTAAAGTGCAGAATATATCGTTACTTATTTCATGCTAGTACCCATCCCAATCCTATCAGTCCCGAAGGCATTTTGGACTACTAATCCTAAAGGGAAAAGGGGGTTTGGGGTCTTTGAGGGTTTTCAAAGGATAAAATACTAAGGCAACATTCAAAACATGTAATGCAAGTATTGGAAAGAAAGTAAACAAATAAGGCTCAAATAGGCTTTCTTAAATCAAGAAAAGGCATATAGTTTAGTATGTCTTGCATATATTGGTTTGGTCAAGATTAAATTAAGGCGATAAGTAGACTGGTTCAACATATATTTTTAGACAAGAACTCCACATTAGGTCCGCTCGGATGCAGTTGTCTACGACTGAACTAGTGATCAATTACTTAACCTTTTGCCTATATGTTGAACAAAACTAAGGGCACGGTATCTACTCGTTTCAGAAGAGATGCAAACAGATTATGGAAAAAGGTTGTCAGTTTAACAGAATATTGCAAATTTTTTGCAGCTGATATTGTTTAAACGAATGAGATGGTTTTGAATCGAGATTTCCTATAGGCATGCTTTCTAGTCATTCACTGATTTTTAACACATTTTCGGACGTTAGTCAGAGTACAGGGATCATATGAGTATGGTATCTATATGCAGCTTTTATTATTATTAAACCTACAAGCTGTGTACCTAACGACATTGGTATATGCAGAAATTCATGAGCCTATAGATAGGATTTCCGTGAATTTGCAGGAAAACTCAGAAATTAACCCTATAGGAATGATGTCTATATGATATGCAAAATTGTTTAAACATGATTTCTATATGTGAAACTGCAGGAACTCATAAATTAACCCTATAGGCATGATGTCTACCCTTATGCATAAATTAAACCCCCTCCCTTTCTTTTCTAAAGCCCCATAAAATATTACAAATTATTACAGACCAATGAATCAAAATAAAAGTAAAAGTACATAAGAAATTACAGCTACATCTAAACAGCCTAATGCAGACTTAATATCTAAAAATATGAGATGAACCACTTCCGGGACCAAGGTTTCCAAGCCTTCTCTTATCTAGGGTGTGTCAAAGTTCCAAGGAGTTTCAGGAACTCCAGGCAGTGCTTACACCCCGGATACCATTTTAGAACTGAATTAAATTGGAGTGTGGAAGGGCCAGCCCTCAAGTGTCCAAGTTCAGAAGGAGCTCATGGATCCCAAGGCAAGGCTCACAAGGGGGGGGGGCAGAACTTAGATTCTAGGAACAAGTGCAAGTGCAATAGAGGGGATTAGGGATTGCCAAGGCAGGATGGTGGTCATGCTCAGCCATATGGTAGGCTGGCACACCTCTGACCAGCCTATCAGCCAAACAATTAAGAGTAAGGACCTATTGAAGGTCAGACCATGGCCCGGGCAGTGATTAGGACACTTCCAGACCAAAGCCTTAACTCAGCATATATGTAAAGGGAATGGGGATGGGAATTGAAAGAGATTAGGACTCAGAGGGTCCAGTTCATATCCATGGACAATAATTACAGGTATTGCCATATTTTTGAACCATAGCTCAGCCACACAAAGGGAACTAGGGATAGGGATTCATGTAAGAATAGAAACAAGGAAAGAAGCAAGGATTACAGATAGTTACAGCATGTGAACAATAAACCAAACAAGGAATGAACTATGATATAAACACATAAGGGTGAGACAAAATTTTAAATAAAGAACATACCGGTTTCAGAAAGAGACAAGAAAAGAAAGCAGGATTCTCGCAAACAAGCCACAATCAGAGAGAACACTTTATGTGTGTGAGTGTGAGTTCAGAGAAAAACTCGAATGTTTGTGTGAAAAATATTGAATGCCTAGTGTGTTTTTTGAAAGTATTCAAATTGGCCGTGTGTTCAAAGTGCAGAAGGGCAACCCGTTTTATAGTGCAGAGAAACGAATAAAAAAGGTAAGGAGATATCATTGAAATAAGACTCCTTTTATTTAATGGATTCTGATTTTAACGGGTGAAAATAAGTTAAGGAAAGAAAATTTGATTAAAAACTTTCAAAGTAGCACAAAAGGGGTAAGAACATAGAAGTTATTTAAGGAAAACAATCAATGGTACATAGTTTGTGCCAAATATGGTAAGGGAATCAATTAAACAGTCATGAAACCAAAATTACAAGTTCAATTTGAAAGAACCCAGTCAAGAAAGGTAGAGGAAGTTCAATTTAAGGAAAATCAGTGACAATTCATCAGCTGCATTAAAGGGATTTCAGAATCAATCACTTAGTCGGCAAAACTTTAAAAGAGGAGTTTCTCATGTAAAAAGAAGACATGTCAAACAAAAAGGAATCGTCATATTGCTTAGCAAAAGAGTATAACATTGAGAGGCATAAAATCATAAACAAAAGGGATACGAGTTAAGTTATAGACACATAGTGAGCCTGAAAGTCCAGGGTCCCAAACTGGAACCCTAATCCAACTTGTCAAAGAAACCCCCCAATTCTAGAGTTTCAAATCGAATCAAACATAGAGATGAGAAGGCAAGTCAATGACAACAGACTCAAAAAACTGTTTCAGAGTCTCATGAGAAACAAACAAATATGATAGCAGGTTTGAAACAATCAAAGGAAGAAAATTGATTTAAGGAATAAAGAACATATTTTAGAAAACTCGGAACTTAAGCAAGTTCAGGAGAGAAGGAGTGATACAAACTTAAGAAGCGGTAGATGAAACACGCTTAGTAAGAATGCAACAGAGTCCAGTAGAGCAAATAAAATCAAAGAATTTACAGTAAACACATATAGTAGAAGAGGAAGGAAACCATTGTATAGATAACATGCGAGCCTAGTCTGAGTCATTGTAAGATACAAGTATATAGAAGAATCATGCTTAATAGAAGGAAAGACAGAAGAGCAAACATATGCATAGTAGAAAAGAAAACATACGAGCATAACAAATACAAACACAAAAAAAGAACAGAAAGAATCAAAAAGACTTTTTGGAAAACTTTCAAAAACCCTAAATTAAAAACAAACGAGTTTTGAAAGGAAAATTTGGGGAAAACCCTTAAAAAGGTTCATAGAACACTTATATATCATAGATCTAAGAAAACAAACAGAGAAGAACCTCGATCAACTTAGGGTTTTTGAGAAACCCTAGAAACGAGAAAGGCTTGGAAGAACAAATCAGATCCTGGGTCAAAGAGGTCAGGAATCAGGCCTCTAGTGCTTGAATATCCGGAGCGTGGCCTGAGAGGCTATAGAACTACAAATATGAGAAGATCTAAAAAGAGAACCATCGAGGTCAACTTTAAATCCCGAACACCCAAGGTCTAATGGCGGAGAGGGGTGAGTATAGACCATTCATGGCATGAGAAGCAATGGATTCCGGTGAAAGTACGGTGAAAGAAGTTTGGAGATGGGTTAGGATTGGGATTGGGCTTTAGATTTGAAATTGAAATTGGATTAATTGGGGGCTGATTTTAGGCTATAACTGAAATGAAATGAGGCCAAATGTTAAATAGCCAATTTTCCCCTTTTATTTTATAAAAATAGTAAAAATGATTTTAAAGATAACATAAGAGTACTGAGCCAGTAAATATTGAATAAATATTAATTTAAAAATATTGAAACGTATTTTATAATTATAAAATACTATCAATCATAAAATGGGCAATGATTTCAATTATATGCAATTTAGCTTTTAAAATACCAAATAAATTTCTAAAAATATGCAAGAATCACCTTAATTCTACTTTGGTGTAAATATGAGAATGGAATAGGTTATTCACCAAAAACAATAATTTTGGAAATGATTCTTGAAATTTGTGTCATTAAAATAGATAATAAATTAGCTAAAAATCATAAAAATTTACCAAAACTCTTGGGTGTGCTTATATATGCACATATATGTTATTTTGATATTATTTTGTGTACAAAAATACCTAGAGAAAAATTGGGTATCAACACCCAGGCCATGGTTTGACCTTCAATATGTTTTTACTCTCTAATGTTTGGCCAACATGCTTGGTTAGGGGTGTGCCAGTACTTCTTGTTGTCGGGCATGACCACCAACCTACCTTGGCTTCCCCTAATTCCCTCTATTACACATACACTTGTTCCTAGAATTTAAGTTCTTCCCCCCTCTTGTGAGCCTTGCCTTGGGACCCATGAGCTTCCTCTAAACTTGGACACTTGAGGGCTGGCCCTTCCATACTGCACCTTAATTCAGTTCTATAATTGATGTCTGGGTGTAAGCATTTCCTGGAGGTTCTTGAGCTTCCTTGGAACTTTTGATTCACTCCAGATAAGTGAGAAGGATTAGAAATCTTAATCCCGAAAGTTTGGTTCATCTCATGTTGTTAGATATTAAGTCTGAACTAGGCTCCTTGGATGCAGCTTAGATTTCTGATTTAATTTTTATTTCAGTCCGATTCAATTGGTTTGTAATAATTTGTAAAACTTATTAGGCCTTAGTCAAGAAAGGGAGGGGGTTACTTTATGTATGCATAAGGGTAGATATCCTACCTATATGGATTGTCTCTAAATTTCTACACTTTCACCATGTTTCTGCATCTGCATATAGAAAATCATGCATATAAGTTTCTGCATCTGCATAGCAAAAAGTGTGCTGACTTCGTGAGTCGATCCACAATCACCCAAATTGAGTCGAACTTAAGCGGAGTGCATGGAAGCCCTACCACAAATTCCATATTGATCATCTCCCATTTCCATATTGCAATTTCCATACTTTGAGTCAATCCACCAGGCCTTTAATGTTCAACCTTCAGTTGTTGACAATTCGGATAGTTTGCCACAAAATTTACCACATCCCTCTTCATGTTGTTCCACCAATAAATTTCCTTGAGATCATCTACCTATAAGTGTGAGCTTCTTCCATGATCCTTTCCCGAAGACCATCAATATCCAGAACACATAGGCGGCCTTGGTATCGTAGGGTACCATCATCCATGCCAAGGGAAAATGCTGTGGTTTTATGTTTATGAATCCCCTCTTACAATTGTGCTAATAATGGATCGATGAATTGATTCTCTTTCATTTTTGTCACAAACGATGATTCAGCCTTATTATGCACAATCACTACCCATTCATTGGAGTTCGCTAGGCGAACTACCAAACTAGCCAACTGGTGAACCTCCCTTGCCAACGGCCTCTGATATGCCTCCAAATGAGCTAAACTCCTAATAGCTTTTTGACTAAGAGCATCCGCTACAACATTAGTCTTTCCCGGGTGATAGAAAATATCAATGTCATAGTCCTTGAGCAACTCTACCATCTTCTTTGCCTCAGGTTCAACTCTTTCTGCTTGCAAATATATTGAAGGCTCTTATGATCCGTAAATATATCCACATGGACCCCATACAAATAATGTCGCCAAATATTTGGTGCAAACACCACTGCTTCCACCTCTAAGTCGTGGGTTGGATAGTTCTTCTCATGATTCTTGTGGTGCCTAGAAGCGTAGTCTACAACCTTGCCATGTTGCATCAACACACACCTGAGCCCGACTATCGAAGCATCACAATGCACCACAAATCCCTCTGTACCCTCTGGCCGGGCTAATATCGGTGTTGTCGTCAACCTTGATTTCAATTATTGGAAACACTTTTCACAAGCATTGGACCATTGGAATTTAACTACTTTCTGCGTCAATTTAGTCAACGGAGAGGCAAGAGTAGAAAACCCCTCCACTAACCTCCTGTAGTAACCAGCTAAACCCAAGAAACTGCGGATCTCGATTGGAGTGGTAGGTCTAGGCAAATTCTTCACTGCTGCAACCTTCTGAGGATCAACCATAATTCCTTCCCTGGAAATGACATGACCCAAGAACATGAAAGATTCAAGGAAAAATTAACATTTTGATAATTTTGCATACGATTGATGTTGCTGAAGAGTCTACAAAACTGCCCTGATATGGCCAGCATGGTCCTCCCGACTTCGGGAATATACCTGAATGTCGTCAATGAACACTATCACAAAGGAGTATAGAAAGGGCTTGAAGACTCGATTTATAATGCCCACTGTTGGGGCATTTGTTAACCTAAAAGACATTACCATAAATTCAAAGTTCCTATACTAGGTTCTGAAAGCTATTTTTGGAATATCCCGCTCCCTTATCTTCAACTGGTGATACCCGTACCACAAGTCAATCTTTGAGAAACACGCAGCACCTTGCAATTGATCAAACAAGTCATCTATTATTGGCAAAAGATATTTGTTTTTGATTATGACTTTCTTGAGTTGCCGGTAGTCAATACACATCACTAGCGACCCGTCATTCTTTCCTACAAACAAGACCGGTGCGCCCCATGGAGACACACTCGGCCGAATAAACCCCTTTTCCAACAAATCCTTCAATTGCTCCTTCAGCTCTTTCAATTTTGCCGATGCCATTCTGTAAGGTGGAATTGATATAGGTTGTGTTCCTAGCATCACATCGATCCCAAGATCAATCTCCCTGTCTGGTGGAACCCCAGGGAGCTCAACTGGAAAGACATCTAGAAATTCATTCACGACTGGTACAAACTCAAGGCTAAGTGCCTCGGCATTAGTGTTTGTTACCCGGACTAGATGAAAGATACACTCCTTCTTGATCATCTTCGCGGCTTTAAGGTAGGAAATAAATCGACCTCTAGGCACTACATTATCAACCTTCCATTCAATAACGGGCTCATCAGGGAATTCAAGCCAAATAGTTCTAGTCTAACAATCAAGTTTGGCAAAGCATGAATAGAGCCAATCCATTCCCATTATTACATTAAAGTCGACCATCCCTAACTCAATAAGATCAGTCGTGGTATCCCTACCTCGCACCGTAACAATATAACTCCTATAAACTCGAGCAGCCAAAATTGACTCACCAACTGGGGTAGATATCGAGAATGGTTCATTAAGCTGCTTCGGTTCTATCCCAAATTCAATAGCAACAAACGGGGTAACATAGGGTAAGGTGGAACTGGGGTCAATATGTGCATACACATTATGAGATTGGACAGTCAGATTACCAGTAACCACATCTAGAGAAGCCTCTGTAGTCTGGCAATTGCTCATAGCATAGAATCGGCTAGGACCTCCTGAACTCTGCACACCACCTCTAGTTGCACCACGCCCTACGGGTGATAGGATACCTCGAGCTGGAGAGGGGGCTGAAGATATAGAAGTTGCTGGACTGGAGGGCTGAGCTGTGCCCTTACCTGCTCCCTAGTGAGATACAAGACAATGTCTCTGAATATAGCCCCTCCTCCAATATTCAAAGCATATAGGCAACTCCATATAGCAAATCCCCGAGTGCATCTTCCCGTACCTGGGGCACAGCGACCTCTGCTGCTAATGGAACCTCTCTCCTAACCGACCTCGCTGGTGGGATCCTTTGTTGCCCTGACCGGGCCTGAAATGACTGCACTGTTGCTGGCTGGGTCCTAATGGCGATGCACTGGCTGAAGACTGCGCAAGTTGATCTTCCCCCACCTATGACTCTCCTTGTTGCCCATAGACCGGGCCTTATTGTTACCCTCTCTGTCCATTTTGTTCTTCAACTTACATTTCTCTATGGCCTGAGCAAATGCTACCATCTTCCCGTAGTTCATGTCAGAATTCAATGCTGCTGTAGAAGCCTCATTAATAGTCAAATGATTGAGACCCTGAACAAACCGATACACTCTAGGCTCTATGGTGGGAAACATATGATTAACATACTTGGACAAGTGATCAAACTCCATATGGTACTCCCATACACTTCTGTTACCTTGCCTCTTATTTTCAAACTCTGCTGCCCGGGTTGCCTTGTCTTAGTGGGCAAGAAAATATCAATGAAAGCATTAGCAAACTCGCTCCACCTCGCCTGAGGTCGCCACTCCTCTCAGGAATCCTCCCACAACTCAATCCATGAATAAGCCATCCCTTTCAGATGGTAGGCAACCAACTCTCCTCCATCTGTCTCAGTCGTACGCCTCACCTTGAGGGTCTTGTGCATCTCATCAATAAAGTCTTGAGGGTCTTTTTCTTGATTGGAACCTGTGAATACCGGAGGGTCTAACTGAAGGAATCTGTTTACCCTGGAACTAGTAGAATCCCCTGGCTGACTGGATGAACAGGGCACAACATTTGACCTCTGGGCCTGAGAGGCCACCAACCGGTCAACATCTGAATAGCTCCCCTAATATCCCCATCAGAAACACCAGAACCTGAGCCAGACTAAGGCTGATCAGTAGATGGCTATTTATTCGAATGATGCTATCGATGCCTAACCCGAGTTGAAGAGGGTCCTCGATCTTGAAGAGAGGACCAAAGAATGTGCTCGTTGCAGATCCCTAAGAAGGGTTCTTGAGGAGATCAGTGTCAGGGATTTTGTTCTTCTGGAAGAGTTAGTGTGAGCAAGGGCGGACGAGCGTGGTGCTCGGTCACTCATGTCCGACACCGATGAGAGTGAACATGAGGCTGATAGGTAGTAGCCCTCAGGCGCGAGATGTAGACTTTGCCATTTTGTATATGATATCGTCATAGTGTGCTTCTAGACAGAGTATGCATTTATTCATACCTGTAACTAAAAGAAAACTTGAGGTTTTATTTCTTCTGTACCCCTTTCAACTTTGCTTCTGACCAGGTGGACTCGTTTCAGAGTTGGTGAGAATCCTTAGATTCTTGATATAGCCCTAGGGCTCATTAGCCAGGCATGGGGGCTCTTACGAGCTCAGTCATGCAACCTTTAGTGTAACTGGCGTTAGAGCTCTCAGCATTTGCTCAATTGTTTTGGGTTTAGTCTCTAAGTCGGGCTCCGACTCGAGCTCATTAGACCCTCAAGCTTTTTTGTTTGCATGGGTGAGCGACAATGGCTCTTATGTTTTTCCCTTGGTCATTTGTATTTTAATTATTTTGGGTTCAGTCTTAGAGTCGGGTTCCGACTCGAGCATAATTGACCCTCAAGATCTGTATTTCCGTGGGCTGGTGATAATGGCTCTTACACCTTAGGCCGAAGGGCTCTTTTATATGCATGGCCTTGAGGCTCATTACGCTGGCAACAATGGCTATTATGCTTTTCCCTTAGGCATGTATGTATAGTTGACCCTCAAGCTTTCAAATTTCAGCATAGCGATAGTGGCTCTTACACTTTGGGTCGAAGCGACCTTTTATATGTGTGGCCCTGTGGCTTGTTAGGCTGGCAAAAATGGCACTTACACTTTGCCTTTAGGCATGTATAGAATTTTTTTTCCTCTTGTAAAGGACTTTTGCAATGATTTTTCCTAACCCGTCATCGGTTTGGGGAGAACCTCAATTTTAAGTTGTTTGCAGTGATGTTCGAGCACCTCAAAAGGATTGGTTCATAGGTTCAGTAGATCGAAGCCATGTGATTCAAAGCGAACATGGTCGAAGCTTTTGTGCCTGTCAATGGTAGCATGTTTAACTGGTTCTTTTCGAAGTAGATTAGAAGTAATGCCCTATGATTTTGTACCTATGGTCGGGCATCCTTGAGTAGCATTAATTCGGCTGGTACATCCGTATAATCATAGTCATTTGAGTTTGGCCAGAGCCACTTTTTGTCCCATGTGTAGTAGTTTAAACGTCTATTTCAAGGGTATGCCCTTATGATAGTCATGCAAATGCAATATATAGCCTAAACTTCGAGGTTGAGTTCATGCTTGTAGTAAGGTCTTACAAAATTTTCATGCCTTTTGAGGTCTAATAGTTTTGTTGATACTTGGGACAAGTACGATTCATGCCTTCCTTGAGGTCTTACAGTTTCTGTTGTTGATATTCTGTACAAGTATGATTCATGCCTTGCTTGAGGTCTTACAATTTGTGTTGTTGATACTCTCTACGGGTGTGATTCATGCCTTGCTTTAGGTCTTACAGTGTTGTTGAAACTCGGTACGAGCTTGATCCACGCCTTGCTTGAGGTCTTATAGTTTGTGCTGTTGATACTCGGTATGAGTTTTACGAGACCAAGTCTGCCCGCTTTAGGTCTTACGGCCTCGGGTATTTTATCAAATGGCGATTGGTGACAGTGTTCGAGTTATCGAGTTAGCTTATGCTCGGGGGCCATTACTCGTGAGATCGGAATCACCTCATTGAGGGCTTATGATTCTGGAGATTCTAAATGTGAGGTCATGCACTGTCTGAGTTAACAATACCAGACTCTGAGTGTTCGGGACAGTTTTCCTTTTTAGAGATTTTTCGTGATATTCGTGCTTCCTCGTTTAGGGCTTATGAGATTGGAGTTCCAACTCTGATGTCATGTGGGTGCCGAGTTATTGACGTTAGTCTCTGAGTATTTCGGGGCATTCTTAGTTGAGGGATCATTACTATGAAAATTCTAAGTTTCCTTTGGAGTACGAGATGCTTTACCGAAAGATATTCTTTGATTGGTTGGCATAAGTACATGTCGTTTTGTTGCCGTGAGTCCGGCTTGTGCGCACACGGTTCATATGACCGTTTGGCTTGGTACATCATTTCCTATTAGAACCTTGTTCGTCGTTCCTTGGTTTTTTCGAGTGGATGACCTCTCAAGGGGATGTCCTCTAGTGTTCGGGGTTGATCCCAAAAGAAGCTTTGTACTTTGTTGGATCTTCCTTAGCTAGTGCATGGACGTCGCCCCATTAAAAACCTTATAGGTGAAACCCTCTTTGGGACAAAAGCTCGATCGAAGGAAAAGAGTGCAATGGATGCATTTAAGGCCTTGAACTCTTCGGGTTGGGTTAGCACTTTTGATTGGCCTGACCGGGTGCCTGCATATGGGTTAGTGTAAAATAATGAAAAAGGGTGGTGGCTTTACCTTATCATGGGATACGTATCCTGGGTACACTTTTATCTAGTGATGGATATTTTTTCCTTCTCATCACAAGTTCCTGGGAGTATCGACACCCCCCCCCCCCAATTATCATGAGGNCGTATCCTGGGTACACTTTTATCTAGTGATGGATATTTTTTCCTTCTCATCACAAGTTCCTGGGAGTATCGACACCCCCCCCCCCCCAATTATCATGAGGATAACATGTTGTGGCTAATTTGCTTCTTTCTTCTTTGTCGTCTCTCTTTCTCGGAGCTGAATTTAAGCCAGATCGCTTATATCTTCTCGGAGGTGACATTTATTGGATAGCCTAGTTATTTCCTCACGGATCTAATGGCAATCTTTGGTCCTCGGGAAGTGCGTATTATGAAGTTCTCATACTAAGGTATGATTCCTCTATGAAGGATCCGACTGAATAGGCCTGGGCCATTTGGCATCCATGATTTTATTGATGGCAAACACGATGTCTGATATATCGACGCTGAAGTTATTTTTTGATAGGCGAGGTGCCCCCGTTGTCACTGTGTCCCCGTCGAATCTGCCTCTATTGATGAGTGCCCATGGATTCCATCCTCTGTTCACCAATCCATCATTACAAAGTGGGTTTCATCTAGGGGTATTCCTCCTATATTCAGGGTACGGCTGATACCTCTCTTCATACAGTTTCGACTCCTTTGCTAGGAGTCTACTCAGATATACTGAGCCCGGGGGATCCCATTTGTTCATCCTTGACCATGATCTTTGACTGATACCGGTTGTGGACGTTTGACAAGGTTATGACAGGATACTCAATCCGATTAGCTTTTAGCTGCCTGGAGGCCACTGAGCTTCGTTCATTCAGGCCTTGAGTGATGGACTGCACCGCCTAGTCATCAGAGACCGGGGTAGTTCCATTCATTCCGTTTGGAATCGAGATACGAATTTTTGCGGCATTTCATTTTTCCTTTGCTTGATCTTGGGTACGTAAGACTTCATTGTTTCTACTTTATGGCGCCGGTGTGTGCCTTTATGAAAGTGTCTGTTAGCATGGTGAATGAGTCTATGGAGTTAGGATCTAGGTTGTGGTACCATATCATGCTCCCCCTTTGATAGTGTTTCTCTGAACTTATTCAGTTAGACGGGCTTGATCTCGTCGTCTTTTATGCCATTGGCCTTTACTGCGCACGTATAGGCAGTGGCATTTACTTTGGGATCTGAGGTCCTATTGTATTTTGGGAATTCTAGCATTCTGAACTTCTTTTGAATAGGTTTTGGGGTCGCTTATCTGGGGAGCGACCTTTGTATGAACTTCTTCAAATCCACGCCTTTCAAGACTGGGGGTACACCCGGGATCTGGTCTACCCTGGAGTTGTAGGTCTTGACCTTCTTATCGTTGGGTGCTATCATTTTCTCCGCCGATTCGATCCTTTTTGTGATTCCCTCAAGCATTTTCACGATTGCAGTGTTGGCTATCAATCTGTTATTGCTTGATCTCTCAGGTACCAATTCGGCTGGGGAAACTGTCCCCGATGCTACAGTGCTGGGGGTCATCTGGTGGCTTTGCAGCTCAGCCGTAGCCAGCTACTATGCCTGCAACATTTCAAAAATAACATAAAGGCTAACTTCCAGTTCTTCCTGAGCTGGGTTTTTTTTGGCTTCCTATTAATCGCCATGTTGTATGCCCCTGTCGGTGCGTGAGGTTTTGTTGACATACTGTGCTTCTTGCGATCCCGCATCCGCTGGAATAGGTCAGGGTACATAATCAAGGTTTTGAGGTGGCGCTCCAATAACTGGAATTACCACGCCATTTTCTACGTAGTTCTGAAGGTTGTCGTTCTCAACTCTGTCCACATAGTCAGACATTTTAACCTGAAATCGAATATCTTGGACAAGATAAAGTGTGAAAGATAACTTGCATTTTGTAACAAAACTAGCAAGAAAATAATCATTATTATATTTAGCCCCACTGTGGGTGCTAAACTATTTACCGTGAAAATTGTAGTAAGAATTAAATTTGTCGTTGGGACTCTAAAAATACGTGATCTATTTTTATGCTAGTTGTTAAGAAGTTCATGCTAGATATCTGAAGATAAAAGATGAAATAAAATGTGAGCTAAAATGGAATTATAATCGAACCGAGGGGTTAGCTATTCTGGCCTCGTACAGACTGATAGGGGGCCTCGAAATCAATTCCTGGGCTCGAGATCGAGCTATCGAGGTTAATTAGGAAAGGGATAATAGTTAGGATATAATTAAAGGAGGCTCTTTATCGAAAATGATAAGCAGTAAATGAAGAACAAGTATGAAGACAACAAATAAGAGCAGTAATATCGGAGGAATATGTTAGAGACAGAAGAGAAAGAGTTGTTATTTATCTTGTGTAGAATAGTTAGAGTAACAAAGCCTTTTAGGAAATGGTAAGTGTACGCGGAAAAATCAGAAGACTTGATTTCTCGTTGTCGAGTTATTTCAGAAGCATACCTCAGGACCCCGAGGATGGGAGGCCACGACCGAGTTCTCGACCTTGGGGCTCGACGAGGCTCGACTCAGAGAAACGGAGACCGAAGCCATGATAGAGGGGGAAGCTCCCAAGGCACACGACTATATCTGACGAGGCTGGCCTATCCATATCCTATGCTGAGAAATCACGTCAAGCCATCCCATCTCTATACTTTGTAATTAATCCCCACGTATTTGCAGTCAAGTCCCCTCACCTATATAAAAGGGACTCACCCTACCTTATAGGGGACTGATGTTGCTCTAATTCTCTACAAGTGCAATAATATATATCTCTCTTTCTTTCTTTCTTTCTTTCTTTCTGAGTTGCTTGTTCTTCGTTTATCATTTGATATTAGCCCAAGGACGCTTCAATATTTATCGTCCTTGTACTTGTTCTTTGCTATATAGCTCAATATTGGTCGTATATAGCCTTGCTTAATCGTATCCTTAATTGTTAACTCATTCTCGGCTGCCCCTGATACCTCGAGATCGACCCAAACCTAGACCCCGAGGTCCCCAGCAACAAGCCCTGCGACAGGGCATCAGGCCCTTCAGTCCTTCAATTTGATTACTGCCTCGTTTTAGCTCGCACTTTATCGTTAAAATAAATATTATTAGTATCAACTGCTCTGACAACTACCCCGGGAATAGATCACGTATTTATAGAATCTCATTTACAAATTTAATTGTTATTACCATTTTCACGATAAACAGTTTGGCGCCCACCATGGGGATATTAATAATAGTAATTATTTTCTTCCTAGTTTCGTCACACAAACACAGATTATCTTTTACACTTTTCTTGTCCGAGATTCTTTGATTTCAGGTTAAAATATCTGGCTCGGTAAACGGAATCGAGAACGACAACCTAGAAAACCATGGGGAAAATAGCATGGATTTCCTGGCCATTGGGCCATCTCCACAGAATCCTGACATCACACCCAGACCGATTCTAGCGTAGGCATATTCGCAGGTCGCACGTCAATTCGATAAAGCCTCGCGCACCGGTAGTAGTATCCAACATATCGACCAACAGAAAGATCAAAACACCTCGGCCCAAAAAGAACAGGACATTAGTCTTCATTTTATTTCTGAAATGTTTCAAGTGCAACGATTGGCTATCGCTCAGCTGCAAAGTCACCCGGAGACTCCTAACGTAGTAGCACCGGAAACATCTATCTTCGTCGAATGAGGACCCCAGAGATCAAGCAATAATGGACCAGTAAATGACCCTACCTAAGCAAGGATGCTTGGAGATCTATTCGAAAGGATCGATTCAGGTTCTTGGATGTTCGTACAGCAATCGTGTCCAGAGAAAGTGATCCCAGAACTCACTTCACGAAAACCCAAAAAGCCGAAACTTCCCAGGTGCGACAGGACCTTGGATCAATGCGAGCGTTCCAATGCTTACACGTGCTTGTTCAAAGGCTGTGACCTTCAAGGTGATGAGTACGAGTCTGTCTCATTGAGGAAATTTGAGAGAGCACTCTCGAAAGCAGCCATGTTACAGCGCCGCAGCCTGGCACCTGGCCTTGCAAACTTGCCTACCACATCAGCAGACTTCTCCGTGGGAGCACACACCGACATCGTCGTAGCAGTGAAGAAAGTGATCAAAACACCTAGGGTCAGAAAAATAGCGAGTGAAGCACCACGGGAAGCTGGACCTCATTTTGTGAGGTAACTAATGAGATTGCTCCCGGTTTCTGAAAGTTGTGCAACACACGCTTTTACCCGAAGCTCAAATAAAGCATGCCAGATGGCTCCAGGACATTTCAGATGAAGCCTGATCAAATACCATCCGAGGCCTGTCCTGATACCGTATACGGCACTAGCCATGGAGCACGGTCGTGGACAATTGCCTGGGAACATCGTCGAGGCCCGTTACATACAAGTAGACTCCCAATGAAGAAAGTAATGCCAAATAGGTGGGGGTACCATCCATGCACCAAGTATGGGGAGAACAGGAAAAGATGAAACCTACCTCGCAACAATAGGGAAATAGCCCGAGGACAACACCCTCAAGGAATGTCAAGTAGGACCAGATTCAACAAGGCACTGGCGGCAGGGAACCCCGCCTCAATTTCAGCATTGCTATAAAACATGATGATCACCATAAGCAACACCAGGGATGCCAAACAACTCGGGCCTATTTGACCAAGATCCCTTCAAAATAACTACAACTCGGTGTGGGAACTGCAAAGTGCACGCAGCCACGGGGTTTACTACAGATATAATTTCAGAAAGACGATAGTTGTGATACTCAATGGAAATAATTGCCAAGTACCATCGAGCGGACCGATTCGGATCCAACCCCAAGGAAGGAAGGGAATTGGAGAGAGTGGAGTGAACTAGCCATGACATGTTACCATGATAGTGAAAGAGCGGTGGCACCCTCCGTGGACTTATAAAATGGAAAGTAAAAATATTTGCCGTCCAAGAAAAGACAGACTCAGGGAATTATTCCGGAGGACACCCTTACATCCATAGAATAGGACATCGATACTTCGCCTTGACATCACACTGATGCACTGGTAACCCTCTCCCTTATTTTAACTATTTCAAATAAAACATGTGTTCGTGAATTTAGGAGGTTCAATCAGGTACAACAACGGTGTCAATCCAATGTCAATATGGTGGTATGGGCTAACGGGCCGAATCACTCCCACATCCCGAATCCCTGGCGAATTCTTAATGACGAATCGCCACAAAGAACATCCTCTTAACACGGCCCGTATAAGCTCAAGCTAGGACGACGAGATATGTTACATCGGAGAAGGAACAACACACTGACGTCTTATTCAGACGACTGCTAGCACACCACCTGGAGACAGAGTTGGTTCCATTTCTCCAAAACCAAGCAACTCCTCTCAAATGGAAGAATAAAAATAAGTCGACAGAAAGTAATACGCAATGAGATGAAATTGATCACCATATGATGTATCGCCGGCATCAATGCCCCTACCCTCGGAAAGATCTAAGGTTAATCAAACCACGTCGTCGGCCAAGACTGGTTGAATACGGCGGAAAGCTTTATTAGGGCTCGCACCACGGAATGGAAGAAACATCCCAAACCTCAAAAGCTTATCTAAATATCTCGCGTTGAGGAAGAACTACTTCGCTACTTTATTATTTTTTCACTAACTTGTATGAAGACAATCGGTCGGGGCATCAGAAGTTTTAACTCCACCCGAAGATCCAAGGCCTTAATAGGGCCCATCGTGCTCTCTTCCCTCGATCGGACTTCAGACCCAAGGAGTGTCCCACCAGCAAGATTATTATCATAGTAGTGTACATCCAAAGAGGGTTCGTCCAGCAAGATTATTCGTGAAGTAGCGTACCCCCAAGAGAGGTCCCGACAGCAAGGTTATTAGCGGAATTGTGTATCCCTAAAGAGGGTCCCATCAGCAAGATTATTAGCCGAGCAATGTACCCCCAAAAAGGGTCCTGCCAACAGGATCCAACAAGATCATAGGCATTCTTCCACAGCCCGACAATGAAGCAATGATCAGCTTCTAAGGACACCGCCCCCTCAGGAAGATCGGGAAATAGCAGACCTAAACACAATCGGGAATTATGTACCGGATGAAATGGTCCTAGAAGCCACGCTTGTGAGGGCCGAGCTCACAATGATGAATCAATGTATGTCTACACAAATAAAATGAAAGGATATATTTTCAACATCTTATCCTCCGAATGTGGGTATCTTACGTATATCCCCGACAGGGGCTTCTCCATCAAATGCATCCCAAGACACTCAGAGACCTAGCGTCAGCAATTCAGTGCCCACACGACCTAAGGGTCGGAACTCTAGGCTCATAAAGCCCCTACAAACTCGTTGACTCGGAGACTTTCATTCATCACCAATCACCATGCACTGGGAAACCCGAAACTGTAAGACCCCTAGCAGGCAGCCTCGGCGTAACTAGATCTATTCTATATTACACAAACTATAAGACCTCAATAGGCATGACAAACTATAAGACCTTAACAGAAAGGGCATAATCTCAATATAGACGCCTGAACTGTCACTCTGGATCAAAATAGGCTACAGCCAAAGGCACATGGCTATGGTCAAAATGGCTGATACAACCAAAATAACACAACTCGGGGATGACCGACTGTCGCTAAAAAACATTGGACACTACTTCGAATATATTTCGGAAAGAATCGGTTAAAATAGGCCTCCCTAAACAATCAAAAACTAGCACCGACCATGTCGGCTCCAAATCGCAAAATAGCCTATCTACTTGACCTATGAGCTATGAACCTTCCGAGGTGCTCGAACATCACCGATAATCACTCGAAATTGAGGTTCTCTGGAACCAACGATTGTTCAGGCAAAATTATTTAAAAAGACCTTAACGAGCGAAAAACAAAGCCTACAAAAAAGCCCACGGGCAAAAACAGCATAAGAGCCATTGTCGCTAGATAAAAAAGCTTACGGGCCACCCATCAAAAGGTCACTATGACTGAATAGCGTAAGAGCCATTATCGCCAGCCAAAACTTAACAACTTGAGGATTAAAGTGAGCTCGAATCTCAACCCGATTCAGAGACCGGATCCAAAATAGTTTACAAAGCAAGTGTGATGACCCAAAGGGTTATCACCTGATTTCTCATTCATTCTGTGTCTCCGAGGCCTTGAAAACCTTGTTTAAGGTTGCCTCAATTTGCGTGGGCAGTCCGGGCGCGTAGCCGAAAAGCTTAAATATGAGTTCTGTGTGAAAATGGTGAATTTTGATATTAATATGCATAATATTGACTTCGGTCAACATCTTGGGTAAACGGACCCGGACCCATGATTCGACGGTCTCGGAGGGTCCATAGGAAAATATGGGACTTGGGCGTGTGCTCGGAATCAAATTCTGAGGTCCCAAGCCCGAGAAATGAATTTTTGTGTAAAATTATTTTTTGAAATTAATTAAGGAAAATTTGGAAGAAAATTTATCATAAAACTATGGTATCGGGCTCGTATTTTGGTTTTGATGCCCGGCACAAGTCTTATATATATGTTAAGCGCTTTCTGTAGAGTTTGGTTGGAAACGGACGTCATTTGACATGTTTCGGACTTAAAATGGAAAATTAGAGTTTTATGAAAGTTGAAAGGAAAATCATATGTTTTGAGGGTTGATTCTATGTATATGATGTTATTTTGGGGACTTGATCGCACGAGTAAGTCCGTAGGATGCTTTTGAGGTTGTGTGTATGTTTGGTTTGGAGCCCCGATGGCTCGGGTGAGTTTTCGATAGGTGCGAGTTGCATTTTAAACTTTGGATCTACAGATTTTCGCTTCAGGTGCTTCAGAACAGCAGGCTTCGCAATTGCGAAGCCTCGTTCGCAAATGCAAACGGACCATCTGAAATGCGAAGAAGTCTCGTCTCGCAGTTGTGAGATTTCCTTTGCAAATGCGAAGTTCCTTTTTTCCCAGTGTTCGCAAATGTGACGCATTATGTCGAATATGCAAAACCTGCTCTTTTAACCTGAGTTCGCAAATGCGAACTAGAACCTTGCATTTCCCAAGCCTGCTGGGTTCGCAATTGCAAACCCAGGTCCGCATTTCCCATACTTGCACCTGCAACTTTTCATACTTAGATGATTTTAAGCCCCATTTTTCATATTTCTCAAACCCAAACACCCATTGGCGATTTTTCAAGAACTCTCCCTTCTCCAATCCATTTGTAAGTTAATTTTCACTTAATTTCTTCAATCTTTAATATCATTTATCATGTTTTCATCTTAAAATCAAGGATTTTCATGGGTAAAAATAAGGATTTTGGGTAGAACCTAGGTTTTCTTAAAATTGGGGATTTGGACTTTAATTTGAGGTCCAATTTCAAAATAAATCATAGATATGAACTCCTGGGGGAATGGGTAACCAAGTTTTGGTTTGAACCTCGGGTTTTGACCACGTGGGCCCGGGGCATTTTTGGAATTTTTGGGCAAAAGTTTGGGAAATTTATTCTTATGCATTCAAATTGATTTAACTAGCATTTGTTTATTCATTCAAGTAATTTGTGACTAGATTCAAGCGGTTTTGTGGTGATTTCGAGCGGTAAAGCTATACTAGAGGCTTCAGTTGATTTTGGAGCATTTGAGGTAAGTGTTTGATCTAACTTTGGCTTGAGGGAATAGGATTAGAGTGTTGTTGCTATTTATTAATTGTTGAGTACGGTGTATAGGCATGGTGACGAGTATCTATACACCGGTGTCTAACATGACCGTGAGTCCTTACTTGTGACTATTTGATATTGTGGTGACTTTTCCACACTAATTGTTAGACTCTATATAATGTGATGTGTTTGAGAGGGAATTATGAGTTGTAGATTCCTTGGGGCGTTGGCTCAAATTAAGACATGGTAATTGAGTAAGAAATGAACAAAAGAGAAAGAGAATTCGTTAATCCCTTGCCGGGACGTGTAAATTATTGTTATTGCCCCCTTGACAGGATTTAAGTATTGCTTGTGTTCTCCCTTGTCGAGATAGTTGAGTTGATAGTTGTACCCTTGCTGGGTAAATTGTTATGTATTAAGTTTCCCTTATTGGGGTCTGCTCTAGAAGAGACTTATATATTATGAAATGTGATTGTGTGGCATGCCGACCACTTATATATATTCTGAAATGTGATCGTGTGGCATGCCAACCACTTACATATTCTGAAATGGGATCGTGTGGCACGCCGACCACTTACATATCGTCAAATGGGATCATGTGGCACGTCGACCACCTATATATATTATGAAATGGGATTGTATGGCACGCCAACCACTTATATAGATTATGAGATCTGATGTTGTTTCGTTGTTTACTTATGATAAGTCATTTTCATCTGTATTTCCCTTTAGCATGTCCCCTCCCCGCTTTAATTAGTATTTTCTGTTGTTATTTCGTTGCACTTATATATATATATATATATATATATATATATATATATATATATATATATATATATATATATATATATATATATATATATGCACATGTTGTTTTTGATAGGTCCTGTCTAGCCTCGTCACTACTTCGACGGGGTTAGGCCAAACACTTACCAGCACATGGGGTCGGTTGTGCTGATGCTACACTCCGTGCATTTTTTTTGCACAGATCCAGGAGCAGCTTTTGGACCTTAGCAATAGGATTGATTGGGAGCTGACTTCAGTCTAGGGACTTTCGAGGTAGCCTTGCCGACGTCCGTAGGGCAGAGTCCCTTTCTATGTCATTTAGTTTTTTTTCCTTGTACCGGAACATACATTTTGTACTTCTATTCAGACTTTGTATTTAGCACTCATTAGATGTTCGTGAGTTAGTGACACCAGACCGGTGTAGAGTAGTACTAAAACATCCACACTTGCTTCTAGTTATTTATGTTTTTAGACTTCCGCTTTTATATTGCATATCCCGTTTTCCCTTATATTGTTAGTTTTGCACAAAGAAATGATTAAAAGATAGGCTTGCCTAGCTCCTATTAGTAGGTGCCATCATGACTCCCGATGATGGGAAATCCGGGTCGTGATAAGTTGGTATCAGAGCACTAGGTTACATAGGTCTCACAACTCACGAACAATCTTAGTAGAGTTTGAGGGATCGGTACGGAGACGTTTGTATTTGTCCCCAGAGGATGCAGAGTTAGGAAAAAAAATTCACTTTTGTTCTTTCTTGTCGAGCGATTCTGTTTCTCAAATATTGATTGTCTTTCTACTCTATTCTTTTGCAGATGGCGAGAAAACGTGATTTCTCTTCTACCATGCAGCAGCCCGAGCTCCCAGCAGCACCTCCCACGAGGGGCAGAGGGCGAGGTCGAGGTCGTGCTAGAGGCCGAGGTAGGGGTAGAGCTCAGCCCCAAGCAGCAGTCCTAGAGATGGAGCCTCATGTTGATTATGATAAGGAGGATCCAACTCAAGTAGCTCCGATGGGCCCAGCTCTAGTCCCAGAGGGGTTTATAGCCACATCTGTTCTTCAAGACGATTTGGTCAGATTGGTAGGCTTTATGGAGAACGTCACTAGAACAGGTTTGCTCCTAGTAGCACCAGCCACTTCTCAGGCTGGGGGAGGAGTCCAGACTCCCACTACACGTACTTCGGAGTAGGTAGCTGCTCAAGCTCAGTTTCCAACGGTCCAGCCGACTGTGGCAGTTTAGCGAGGTATTGTGGCTCAGATCGGTGATGGAGCGGCTATGTCTGTGGATTCTTTGTGGAGGCTTGATAGTTTCACCATGATCTTCAACACCACATTCAGTGGTGCTTATACAGAGGACCCCCAGGATTTATCGTTCAGCTGCCATAAGGTTCTTCGGACTATAGGTATTGTGGAGACCAATGGGGTCGACTTTGCCTCCTTTTGACTAGCATGATCCGCCAAGACTCGGCGGAGGGACTACTGTTTATATAGATCAGCAGGGTCGCTAACACTGACTTGGGACCAATTTGCAGAGTTATTTTTGGAGAAGTTTCTCCCAGTTACTCAGCGCGAGGCTCTTCGCAAGCAGTTCGAGCGCCTCGATCAGGGCTCTATGATAGTCACACAATATGAGACATATTTTATTGATATGGAACTTCATGCTATTGTTATACTCCTCATCGAGAGAGAGGGTGTAGAGGTTTATTGATGGATTGATTCGGCGAATCCGTCTCTAGATGGCTGTGAGAGCCAGGGGTGAGATTTCTTTTCAAGAGGCAACCAATGCGGCTCACAGGATAGAGATGGCACTTGCATGGGGAGGTTGTCATAGGATAGATAAAAGGCCCCGTCATGTAGGTAGGTTAAGTGGCACCTCGTCCGGAGGTGGGGATTTTTATGGTAGAGGCCATCCTCCAAGGCCCTTTCAGTCAGCCCTATAGGTCTCACATGGTACTTTAGGCGGTCGTGGTTCTCAGGCATATTATTCTGACCAACAGCTTCTCAGTTCATCATCGGCACCTATCAGTGCACCACCACTCTGTTATTCTTAGAAGTCAAGGGTTTGTTACACGTGTGGCGACACGAGACATATTGCTAGGTATTGCCCTCGAGCATCTGATAGCTCACAGCAGTAGGGGCCTCATCCTATGATTTAGGCACCTGGTGATCTACAAGCCACCCAGCCAGCTAGAGGCGGGAATAGAGGCCATAGAGGTGGAGGTTAGATGATCAGAGAGGTAGAGCTTGGACCGCTATAGGTATGGGTCAGCCAGTAGCCCATTGTCCTAGAGACATGGTTCATGGAGGTGGGGCCCAGTCCTAGTGTTATGCTTTGCCATCCATACCAGAGGTTGAGTCTTCAGACGCAGTTATTACAGGTACTATTCTGGTCTGTGATAGAGATGCTTCGGTGCTATTTGACCTTGGGTCTACGTATTCATATGTGTGATTCTATTTTGCACCCTACCTGTTTATGCCTAGTGATGCTTTGAGTATTCCTGTTTATACATATACACCGATGGGTGATTCTATAGTGGTCGATCGAGTGCATCATTATTGTGTGATAGTGTTTGAGGGTTTTGAGACTCGTATTGATTTATTGCTCTTATACATGGTAGATTTTTACGTTATATTAGGGATGGATTGGTTGTTCCCGCATCATGCTATTTTGGATTACCACGCCATGACCGTGACCTTAGCTTTGCTAGATTTGCCCCGTTTGGAGTTGAGAGGGACCCCAGGTCATGCCACTCGGAGTGTTATTTCATATGTTAAGGCTCGACACATGGTAGAGAAGGGGTGTCTAGCTTATCTGGCGTATGTTCGTGACTCCAGCGTAGAGGTCCGTTCTATTAATTATGTTCCTATTGTTCGCGGTTACCTGAGGTTTTCCTTTCAGACCTGCTGGGTATGTCGCCTGAGAGGGATATTGATTTTTGTATTGATCTAGCTCTGGGCACGCAGCCCATTTCCATTCCTCCGTATCATATGGCCCCGCCGGAGTTAAAGGATCAGTTGCAGGATTTGCTTGAGAATGGTTTCATTAGACCCAGCATTTCGCCTTGGGGTGCGCCAATGTTATTTGTGAAGAAAAAGGATGGTTCAATGAGGATGTGCATTGATTACCGGCAATTAAACAAGGTGACGATAAACAACAAGTATTCACTGCCGAGGATTGATGATTTGTTCGACCAGCTTTAGGGTGCAAAAGTGCTTTTAAAGATAGATTTGAGATCTGGCTACCATCAGCTGACGATTAGGGCATCTGATGTCCCTAAGACAGCATTCCACACTCGGTATGGGCATTATAAGTTTCTGGTCATGTCATTTGGGTTGACCAATGCCCCAGCATCATTTACGGAATTGATGAACCGAGTGTTCAGGCCGTATTTGGATTTGTTCATGATCATTTTCATTGATGATATACTGATATACTCCCGCAGTCAGGAAGAGCACGAAGCACCTCAGAGTGGTTCTTCAGACTCTGAAGGATAGTTAGTTATATGCCAAGTTTTCGAAGTGCGAGTTCTGGTTGAGTTCGGTTGCATTTCTAGGTCATGCTGTATCAGTAGAGGGTATTCAAGTGGACCCGAAGAAGATTGAGGCAGTCAAGAACTAGCCTCGCCGGCATCAGCTACAGAGATCCAGAGCTTCTTGGGATTAGAAGGTTACTACCGTCGGTTCGTGGAGGGGTTTTCATCTATTGTAGCCACAATGACCAGATTGACCCAGAAGGGTGCCCAGTTCATATGGTCAGATGAGTGTGAGGCGAGCTTTCAGATGATTAAGACAACTCTGACTACGGCACCGGTATTTGTTTTTCCTACTGGTTCAGGGCCTTATATAGTTTATTGTAATGCTTCCCATATTGGGCTTAGTACAGTATTGATGTAGGATGGCAGAGTCATTGCCTATGCTTCGAGGTAGTTGAAGATCTACAGGAAGAATTATCCGGTTCATGATCTAAAGTTGGCAGCCATTGTTCATGCTTTAAAGATTTGGAGGCATTATCTATATGGTGTATCGTACGAGGTGTACACGAATCACAAGAGTCTTCAGTACCTGTTCAAGCAAAAGGAGTTGAATTTGTGGCAAATGAGGTGGTTGGAGTTTTTGAAAGACTATGATGTTATTATCTTATACCACCCGTGGAAGGACAATGTGGTGGCCGATACATTGAGTAGGAAGTCTGCCAGCATGGGTAGTCTTGCTTATATTCCGGTCAGCCAGAGTCCGCTTGCTTTGGATGGTCAGGTCTTGGCCAATCGATTTATGAGGTTGGATATTTCTGAGCCTAGAAGGGTGTTAGCTTGTACTGTCGCTCGTTCTTCATTGTTGGAGTGTATCCAGGAGCGACAGTTTGACGATCCCCATTTATGTGTCCTGAGAGATGCCATGCAGCGTGGAGGTGCCAAAAAGGCGACCTTAGATGTTGATGGTGTTTTGAGATTGCAGGGGTGAGTTTTTGTGCCCAATGTCGATGGGATTTGAGAGTTGATCTTAGCGGAGGCCCATAATTCTCGGTATTCTATTCATCCGTGCGCCGCGAAGATGTATCAGTATCTGAGGCAGCACTATTGGTGGCGTAGAATGAAGAGAGATATTGTTGCATATGTGGATTAATATTTGAACTTGTCAGCAGGTTAAGTACGAGCATAAGAGGTTGGGTAGATTGTTTTAGAGGATTGAGCTTCCCGAATGGAAGTTGGAGAGGATTACTATGGATTTTGTTACTAGACTTCTGATGACCCGGAAGAAGTTTGATGCTATTTGGGTCATTGTTGATAGGCTGACCAAGTCAGTGCATTTTGTTCCTGCTGCAGCCACTTATTCATCTGAGAGGTTAGTTGAGATCTACATTAGAGAGATCGTTCACCTTCATGGGGTGCCGGTATCTATCATTTCGGACCGGGGTACGCAATTTACCTCACACTTCTAGAGAGCTGTCCAGTAGGAGTTGGGCACCCAGGTTGAGTTGAGCACAACATTTCATCCTCAGACGGACGATCAGTCCGAGAAGACGATTCAGATATTGGAGGATATGCTCCGAGTCTGTGTCATTGATTTTGGAGGCTCGTGGGACCAGTTTTTGCCTTTAGCAGAGTTCGCCTACAACAACAGCTACCGGTCCAGCATTTAGATGGCTCCATATGAGGCATTGTATGGTAGGCAATGTCGGTCTCCAATTGGATGGAAAGAGCCGGGAGAGGCTCGGTTATTGGGTACAAATTTAGTTCAGGAGGCCTTGGATAAGGTCGAGATCATTCAGGACAGACTTCGGACAGGTCAGTCTAGGTAGAAGAGTTATGCAGACCGCAAGGGTCGAGATATGGCTTTCATGGTTGGTGAGCGGGTGTCGCCTATGAAGGGCGTGACGTAATTTGGGAAGAAGGGCAAGCTTAGTCCTAGGTACATTGGTACATTCAAGATTCTTAATCGTGTGGTAGAGGTGGCTTATAGACTTGCCTTGCTGCCTAGCTTGTCAGCCGTGTATCCAGTTTTTCATGTGTCGATGCTTCGGAGGTATAACAGTGATCCAGCCCACGTGTTAGATTTCAGCACTGTCAAATTGGACAAGGATTTGTCTTATGAGGAGGATCCGGTGGCTATTTTAGACCGGCAGGTTTGACAATTGAGGTCGAAGACTTTCCTTCAGTGCGTGTTCAGTGGTGAGGTCAGCCTCCTGAGGCATCGACCTGGGAGTCCGAGTCTGATATGCGGAGCCGTTATCCTCATCTATTTCCCAACACAGGTACTTCTTTCTTTTGTCCGTTAGAGGATGAACTATTGTTTTAGAGGTGGAGAATATGACGACCCAAAGGGTCATCACCTGATTTCTCATTCATTCTGTGTTTCCGAGGACTTGAAAACCTCATTTAGGGTTGCCTCGATTTGTGTACGCAGTTCGGACTTGTAGCTGGAAAGCTTAAATATGATTTCTGTGTGAAAAATTGTGAATTTTGATATTTATATGCATAATATTGACTTCGGTCAACATTTTGGGTAGACGGACCAGGACCCGTGATTCAACGGTCCCGAAGGGTCCGTAGGAAAATATGGGAGTGTCCGGAATCGAATTTCGAGGTCCTAAGCCCGAGAAATAAATTTTTGTGTGAAATAGTTTTCTGAAATTAATTAAGCAAAATAAGGAAGAAAATTGATCAGAAAACTATGGTATCAGCCTTGTATTTTGGTTCCGACATTCGGTATAAGTCTTATATATATATTAAGCACTTTCTGTATAGTTTGGTTGGAAAGGGACGTCATTTTACTTGTTTCGAAGTTAAAATGGAAAATTAGAGTTTTATGAAAGTTGAAAGGAAAATCATATGTTTTGAGGCTTGATTATATGTATACAATGTTATTTTGGCGATTTGATCGCACGAGTAAGTCCGTAAGATGTTTTTGAGGTTGTTTGTATGTTTGGTTTGGAGCCCCAAGGGCTTGGGTGAGTTTTAGATAGGCGTCGAGTTGCATTTTAAACTTTGGATCTGCAGATTTTTGCTTCAGTTGCTTCAGACCTGCAGGCTTCACAATTGCGAAGCCCGATTCGCAAATGCGAACGGCCCATCGCAAATGCGTAGAAGGCCTAGGTCTGCCCAGTCTCGCAATTGCGAGATTTCCTTCGCAAATGCGAAGTTCCCTCTTTCCCATTGTTCGCAAATGCTATGCTTTATGTCGCAAATGCAAAACCCGCCATTTTAGCTTGAGTTCGCAAATGTAAACTAGAACCTCACATTTACCAAGCCTACTGGGTTCACAATTACGAACCCAGGTTCGTATTTCCCAAACTTGCACCTGCAACTTTTCATACTTAGACGATTTTAAGCCCCATTTTTCATATTTCTCAAACTCAAATACTCCATAGGCGATTTTCCAAGAAAAATTTCTTCCCCAAATCATTTGTAAGTAAATTTTACTTAATCCCTTCAATCATTTACATCATTTATCATGTTTTCATCTTAAAATAAAGGATTTTCATGGGTGAAAATGGGAATTTTCGGTAGAACCTAGGTTTTCTTCAAATTGGAAAGTTGGAGCTCAATTTGAGGTACAATTTAAAAAGAAATCATAGATATGAACTCGTGGGGGAATGGGCAACCGGATTTTGGTTCGAACCTCGGGTTTTCACTACGTGCGCCCTGGGGCATTTTGGGAATTTTTGGGCAAAACTTTGGGAAATTTATTCTTATACATTCAAATTGATTTTACTAGCATTTGTTGATTCATTCAAGTAATTTGTGACTAGATTCAAGCGGTTTTGTGGTGAATTTGAGGGGTAAAGCTATACTAGAGGCTTGAGTTGAGTTTGGAGCATTCGAGGTGAGTGTTTGATCTAACTTTGGTTGAGGGAATAAGATTAGAGTGTTGTTTGCTATTTTCAAGTTGTTGAGTATGCAGTACAGGCATGGTGACGAGTATCTATACACCGGTGTCTAGCATTACCGTGAGTCGTTACTTGTGACTATTTGATATTGTGGTGACTTTTCCACACTAATTGTTAGACTCCATATAATGTGATAAGTCGGAGAGGGAACTATGAGTTGTAGATACCTTGGAGTGTTGGCTCGAATTAAGACATGGTAATTGAGTAAGAAATGAACAAAAGAGAAAAAGAATTCGTTAATCCCTTGCCGGGACGTGAAAATTGTTATTGTTACCCCCTTGCCGGGATTTAAGTATTGCTTGTGTTCTCCTTTGTCAGGATAGTTGAGTTGATAGTTGTACCCTTTCCGGGTAAATTGTTATGTATTAAGTTTCACTTATTGGGGTCCGCTCTAGAAGAGACTTATATATTATGTAATGCGATCGTGTGACCTGCCGACCACTTATATATTATGAAATGGGATCGTGTGGCACGCCGACCACTTACATATTATGAATGGGATCGTGTGGCATGCCGACCACTTATATATCATGAAATGGGATTGTGTGGAACGCGGACCACCAATATATATTATGAAATGGGATCGTGTGGCACACCGACCACTTATATAGATTATGAGATGTAATGTTGTTTTGTTGTTTACTTCTAATAAGTCGTTTTCATCTGTATTTCCCCTGAGCATGTCCTCTCCCCGCTTTAATTGGTATTTTTTGTTTTTATTTTGTTGCACTTGTATATATATCTGCACAGGTTGTTTTTGGTAGGTCCTGTCTAGCTTCGTCACTACTTTGCCGGGGTTAGGCCAGGCACTTACCAGAATATGGAGTCGGTTGTGCTGATGCTACACTCTGTGCATCTGTTTGCACAGATCCAAGAGCAGTTTTTGGACCTCAGCAGTAGGATTGATCGGGAGATGATTTCAGTCCGGGTACTTTAGATGTAGCATTGCCGACGTCCTGTGACACCCCAAAATTCGAGGAGCGCGAACGGTGCTCAACTGAGTAAACCCGACTGAGCAAGCCTGGCAGGTTTCATGCATACTACCCAACCCGGATGGACTTCGTTAATCATATTCTATCAACATATAATTAATGATTTCCATTTCAGTTTCATTAGCAACATCATTTCGCCACTTTAAGGGTATTACAAGTTATAAACTCATGTACATCAATATTTCTATTTTGAATTTCCAATACCCGATGCAACCCACAACCTGTCTACGGAGCCTCTACATATAACTAGAGAATAATACAGAAATGCCAGCAACAAGGATCCGGCTATACCTTATACAAATACAAAAAAAATAAGCCTCCGAGGAGAATAATGGCATAAGCCACGCAGGGCAGCGAGGAGAAGGGGCTCACCAATATATCTTATGTAAAATGGAGGAGGTGCTACAGCCGCTGGACTGGAGTGCTTGCTACAGAACCACCTACAATCATAACATGAATGTAGCGCCCCCGGCAAAATGGGCGTCAGTACATTTGAATTGTACTGGTATGTATAACTAAACACCATTTTACTAGAAAGAACTATCAAACAGATACATGCAAATAATATGGGCAAATCAAAGAAGCAATTCATATAATCTTTCAAACAATTTCCACAACATAGATTTGGGCATTTCTGTCACGAGTTCACAAATGTCCTCATTACCACCGCCATCTCGAACGGAGTCCAGTCACGACCCGTCCGGCTAGGTCACCTCATTGGAGGTATTACTCACAATCAATATTTCACTTCCCTTGTCCAGAATCCAGTATCAGCACATTACCGCCATGTGTGCGGCATGCTGTCCGATCACGACCCGACCGGCTAGGTCACCTCATTGGAGGCATTACTCAATTCCCCACAGTCAACACTTTCAAATTTAAATTCCACACAAATCAAGCATAATTCAAGTTACAAATCACAGGTAAGTGAGCATACAGCTAGCACAAATAGTTCTTTGTTTCAATGTCGGCTTATAGCCCAAGTAATTCAAAACATATTATACTTTTCATCATTTTCTAATTATCAAGATTTGTACATTATTCACATCGAGGGACATCCTTCACGAATATGTATAGTTATATGCAAATCAATTAATTTCGCAATAACAATCAATACACTAGTCAATTCAACTCTTACCACACGTTCGTAAGCACCTAACGGAGCTCGATTTCTAATAAAAGGGGGTTTTAGCCATACATGCCTCAATAAAGCTTTTCCTTACTCTTTTACACATTTCCGGAACTCTTAGCGCTTCGATCTATGGAGCAAGAATTTTAAATTAAATTGAGAATTAGAGACGAAACTGAAATTCTAGCTTGGTTCGAACATATCATCAAACACTAAAGGTGCACTATGACCTTAGGCCCCTTTTTGTGAGGAATTTCTATCATTTTGTACCCCAAATTGCCTCCTATTTAATTTTACTACTTTCTAATACTCTATGGTGGCATGCATGCAAGAGATTCACTCTCATACCCATGAATTACTTTCCTAATGACCCCATATGGATAAGTATGAGCTGAGGTGATGGAGCCTTACCTCTTGGGATGAAGATTCAGGAGCCTTCACTTGATTTTCTTCAATGATTTAGCCCTATCTTATGAATTATTTTGATGGGAGACTTTCCCTCTCTAAGAACCCTCTTCCTCTCTCTAGAAATGCTCAGAAGAATGCTCAAAATGAGCTAAAACACAGGTTATATTGATATGTAAGTCGGGTTAAAAATTAGAAAATTGGAGCCCCGAGTCAACTATGCGGTCGCATCTCGCAGATTAAACATGCGGTCCGCATAATGGACCGCAGAATTGCTCCCCAAAAACTAAACATTCTGACTCGGTCTGCGGTGAGAGTGCGGTCCGCATTTATGTTCTGTGGTCGCAAAGTACACCACAAAACCGACCTTCGCACAAGTCAAAGAAAAATATGCGATGACTATGCAGTCCGCATTTTGATTGTGCGACCGCATTTCGACCGCATTACTGACTTCAATTATAACCAACATTCTGCCTCACTCTGCGGAAGGTATGCGGTCCGCATTTCAATTATGTGATCACATTTTGGACCGCATTTCTTACATTTTTCTTGAAAGTTATTCTTGACTTTTAATACATTATTCAATCCAAAAAGGTATGCGCCGTGGCGAGCAAGCTCACCGCGAAGCATATTTAATAATTTCTAACACACGATCCTAACTTGACACCACGGGATCTGGGTTTTTGAGTAGGGATTTCACGGGGCCTTACATTCTCCCCCACTTAAGATCATTCGTCCTCGAATGAGGATTTTTGAGAATCAGTTGGTTTGAAAAACATGATATGCAGACTCTCAAAATTTTCACTAACTCCCATTCTTTTAGAAAAAGAAAAGAAAAAAAAATTTTGCCAGAGTCTCCTTTGTATTATGGACATATCTACCTGTCAGAGAGTCCCCAAAACACATTTCCAAGAACCATTACACAACTCCTATCATCCCTACAACTGGTATACAATTCATTCTTCAACACTTGCACATAATCAATCACTTGACACGTTCTTGCATATAGTTTGATTACTACAATGAATCCCATATGCTTTAACCTCTTCAATTCACTATACTCACGTAAATTAATCATTATCAACCTATATCGTCATTAATCATTCTCTTATTACCAGAGTTCTTACAAATCTTTCATTTACCAGAAAGGTTATCCACATGACTCAAATAATCACAACACATACAATTTTTGGCACAACCTGAAGAATTCCAATAATAAAGCATTTAGGGGAGATATGGGGTGCCCTTGCACCAAATGCAACACAACATCAGTTTGCTTAGAGATAAAAATTCGCACGATCGCTACTAGACATGTTCAAACAGACTTTCCAAGTGGCTTCCTCATCGATGAAAAGGACCTCGGCATTGCAAATAATACATTATCATGATGATGCCTGGGCATGGACCGCACCATTTCAAATCATAATACTTAGAAGGTACCTTTCAAATCAAAACCAGCTGCTATGCAATCAAGAGAAAACATTTTATCTCCACAATACACTCGGCCTTCAATGGCCTCTTATATCTACAGACTTTGGTAGTATACCTTCACATGAACAATTTAGACCCCTAAACTTAGATAACGAGGATAAAAATTAGATATTTCTCATAAGCTAACTATCACTATCTTGACCTTTGATAATTTCCACCAAAATGATACACAATTGATCCCCACTTACTTTCCTAGACATAAACATGTGAATTCACAAAATATACGGCAACAACCATGGGAACACTTCATCCTCCTAGTGCGGCCTATTGTAGAATAAACTTATGCTACCTTTATTATCAACTCACATACATTTTTAGGGGAAAACATTGAAAATATTCTGCTCACCCTCCAAACTCTAGGGCTCTATGTGAACACTCTCACTAAACCCTTGATGACCTTCAACTATTTCCCTAAGATGTGTTATCATAAATTGACCATAAAATTACCTATTCAATACACATATGATCACAATGTGAAGCTCCATCTTTGGCTCATCTCAATTTACTATACCCAATGGATCTAATACAGTGGGGAACAACAGAGTTCACGATCAGGTTGGAGTTATTCAGGAATCCATTAATGTGCTGAGCGGAGCATTTCATGAGGTTATATGCCAAGAGACACAGAAGGTTACTTTTAACAATACTGGCGTGGTTAATTATTATGAGGACATCAACTATTAGGCAAATAAGTCATAGAGGTAACTTACACATTGGCAATAGGAGCCACTAAGGAGGAATACTCGAGCACGTGAACTACTCATTTTCTAGAGTGTAGGGAAAAATCCGTTTATCAATAATAAGAATACTCAGGCACCTTGAATGTGATACGGGTTTCAAAATACATGCTGTTGAATTACACTCTTAACATTACTTGACACATGAAATCTATGCCATAAGCCCGCGAGGATGAAGGGAAGTTGAACGCTTATGAGATTATCATATTTCAGCTTAACCCCGTCCTGAGAATTGATCACATACGAGGGAACTAAAGGTGCTACCAAACTTGTCCTTCAAATCGATATGCTCATGATATGTTCAAAAATCTGAGGGCATCTAATCTCATCATTTTCTCAAGTAAAATCACATAGCTTGGATATCTAGATATTGGGAAGAAATCGTGCACTGGTTAGAGGCATTCTAATGGTTAACATGATGCTCCAGGGAGAAAAACAAATGACACTCCTATCCTCCCAGAGAGATATAATGCCAAGGGTAGTAAAACTATCCTCATATGGAACTGATATAGTCAATTATTCTAGAAGTCGAGTGAGAAGAAAGTCGCGTAACCCATCCAATCCGGCCCATTTAAGACTTTGGAAAAAGGTATACACTTTGGTTTGAAATCATGGGAATTAAATCTCTAACTTTAAGGAAAATTATTACTTTTGAAACCCAAGAGACAAGCCCTCGTAGCCCTAGAAAATCAATAACAATGACGAGAGGGTAGTTAAAACCATTACGAGTTGGTATAGAACAAGGCCTCTAACTGCCCCCATGGATAAGTGTAAAAGAATGAGCCATCTTAATGCATTTATAAGGAATAAGCGACCTCGGTCATCTAGTCACAAGGACAAGCAAAGCAGGTAAATAATCGTTAGAAGAGCATCTACAAGGAGTACCAGCATAGGTTATTGATTCTTAACAAAGGAATATGTCCCTACTCTTGATGCAATAAGACTTTCTTCTTAGATGCAATAAAACATAAAATGAGAGTTATCAGATGAAAAATGGATGGTAAGGCATCACGACTAAGAGCACCACTTGGAATCGACAATCTTAAACAGAGTTGAAGACATTAGAAGTCTGTGGAAAAGGGGGAAATTTACCCATTCCCAGGGCATTTGTAGAGTACATAAAAGTTAGGTTAATTAAATCAGATCATATCGCTAGATAGCTAGTCGAGACATCGAGATAATATCGTATCGAAGATTACAGATACATAACATACGATGCAAGACAACTAAAAAGAAAGAAAAAGAGCCTTATAGAAGTAACGTTTACATTGTAACTACTAGGAATGGTGGTAATATAAAGAGATTATAAGAAGCTACATTTTTGAAAGAAGGTCTCTCTCTAGGTAGTCACGTGATGTATTGCTCCAGAATTCAAAAATCCAATTATATTTAGCGACTTTACTTCATAATGAAGCTCTACAACACACCTTTATACAACCAACTATTACGAGCCATATCGGGAGATATTAAAAGACATGACCGAGAGAAGGGCTTTTACATGTGAATGTGTTAATAAGTGTATTTCTCCCTGGTCAACCCAAAAGCTATAGGCGAGAGTTAGACTGATAAGCAGATCGTTGGACTAGCACATGTTTAGATAATCCATTATCGAGAGGAGACCATTCGATCTTAGTAATTGCGACATACTACCGACCATCGAGAGGGTTTGCTGATGCCCTTAATGAGTAATGAGATAGTATACAATGATCATGGAGGGTTTGTTGATGCCCTTAATGCATTCTTCATAGATTTTAACTTGGGAACTACACAGATGCTAATGAAATACAGAAAAACATAAGAAACTGGCGTTGTGGTATAATAACCCCCAAAGGTGTGCTTGGTCTTGACGGAGAGCCTAGCAAGGGTTCTTACAAGATAGAAAGTGTTACTATTACTCATAGAAGGATATGTTCTCTCATGGTTATCGAACAAGAGTGGGAAAACTAGCACTCTTGTGATAGGTTTTAAGGTGTACCCTATTGTTACTAGGCACTGAGTAGCTTTTATAATGATATTCGTAAGAGAGTAGATTCACTATTCAAACCATTTAATCCATATACACAACTGAGTAAAACGGTGACTCGAAAATGATCACAATGTCGGGATACTTTGTATGGAGCTTGACACTACATAGGAAAACTTTAAATGTATAGGCTCACGCGAATAGATTTTGTACAATTGAATAAAAAGATTCTGGAAGAAATTCATCGGATATAATCCCTTGGTGAGAATTTAGTAAAATCGAGTGGGAAGTATCAATAGCGTTATAACTCCATTCATAAACATACTTATAGAGCTCAATTCCATAGGAGGTTGCGAATAATAAAACAATGATTGGGATACTTTGTAAATAATACATCCCATTTAAAGAGTCGATACACTAAATGTTTTGCTATTCAACACCTTGTTAAGACCACATTTATGATAACTCCTCAATATGGATGTACATATAAAATGAGTAGAAATTCTAATTTGACTCACTTAACAACGTTAGGTTGGTAGGTAAATAGATTAATCGATACCCTTTGACTCCACATCTCTAACGTACGTAGGTTACATGCAGATACACCACCTGGTCTGATGGTGCAGAGATATCAATAAGGACAAGGACGCTCCCTTCTTAGCGATATATTTTGCCAATATATCCATACCTCAATACGTTCTCCTAACAAGCCCTTGGGAAATCCGATCGAACTCATTGGTGGCATCAATCCCTCCTTACATGCCTCAAATTCGCGGATAATGGCATAAAGGTTACCAATCTTGAGAATAAGACTTAGAGAGAGAATTAGCTCCCTAACTTGAGCTCTATTGCACGATTGGAGTGTCATAAAAGGGTGAAATTCCAAAATGTCCGAATAGCCTCCAACTTATAGATGTGTTCGACTTCACACCGATAAGAAGGACTCTACTAGACACGGCTCCGAGACATCTTAGGACACTTTAAAAACTTAGCCTCTTATACCAAGTTTGTCACGAGCCAAAATCCGAGGAGCGCGACCGGCGCTCAACCGAGTAAACCCGACTGAGCAAGCCTGGCGGGTTTCATGCATACTACCCAACCCGGATGGACTTTGTTAATCAAAATCTATCAACATATAATTAATGATTTCCATTTCAGTTTCATTAGCAATATCGTTTTGCCACTTTAAGGGTATTACCAGTTATAGAATCATGTACATCAATATTTCTATTTTGAATTTCCAATACCCGACGCTACCCACAACCTGTCTACGGAGCCTCTACATATAACTGGAGAATAATATAGAAACGCTGGCAACAAGGCTCCGGCAATACCTTATACAAATAAAAAAAATAAGACTTCGGGGAGAACATCGGCATAAGCCATGCGGGGCCGCGAGGAGAAGGGGCTCACCAATATAGCTAATGGAAAATGGAGAAGGTGCTACCGCCGGTGGACTGGAGTGCCTGCTACAGAACCAACTACACTCATAACACGAATGTAGCACCCCCGGCAAAAGGGGCGTCAGTACATTTGAATTGTACTGGTTTGTATAACTAAACACCATTTTACTAGAAAGAACTATCAAACAGATACAAGCAAATAATATGGGCAAATCAAAGAAGAAATTCATATAATCTTTCAAATAATTTCCACAACATAGATTTGGGCATTTCTGTCACGATTCACCGATGTCCTCATTACCACCGCCATCTCGAGCGGAGTCCGGTCACGACCCGACTGGCTAGGTCACCTCATTGGAGGTATTACTCACATTCAATACTTCACTTCCCTTATCCAGAATCCAATATCAGCACATTACCACCATGTGTGCGGCATGGTGTCCGATCACGACCCGACCGGCTAGGTCACCTCATTGGAGGCATTACTCAATTCCCCACAGTCAACACTTTCAAATATCAATCCCAAACAAATCAAGGATAATTCAAGTTGCAAATCACAGGTAAGTGAGCATATAGCTAGCACAAATAGTTCTTTGTTTCAATGTCGGCTTATAGCCCAAGTAATTCAACACATGTTATACTTTTCATCATTCTCTAATTATCAAGATTTGTGCATTATTCACATCGAGGCACATCCTTCATGAATATGTATAGTTATATGCAAATCAATTAATTTCGCAATAATAATCAATACACTAGCCAATTCAACTCTTACCACACGTTTGTAAGCACCTAACGGAGCTCGATTTCTAATAAAAGGGGTTTTTAGCCATACATACCTCAATAAAGCTTTTCCTTACTCTTTTACACATTTCCGGAGCTCTTAGGTCTTCTATCTATGGAGCAAGAATTTCAAATTAAATTGATAATTAGAGACGAAACTAAAGTTCTAGCTTGGTTCGAACATATCATCAAACACTAAAGGTGCACTATGACCTTAGGCCCCTTTTTGTGAGGAATTTCTTTCATTTTGTACCCCCAATTTCCTCCTTTTTAATTTTACTGCTTTCTAATACTCTATTGTGGCATGCATGCAAGAGGTTCACTCTCATACCCATGAATTACTTCCCTAATGACCCCATATGGATAAATATAAAAATATGAGCTGAGGTGATGGAGCCTTACCACTTGGGATGAAGATTCAGGAGCCTTCACTTGATTTTTTTCTATGATTTAGCCCTATCTTGTGAAGTATTTTGATGGGAGACATTCCCTCTCTAAGAACCCTCTTCCTCTCTCTAGAAATGCTCAGAAGAATGCTCAAAATGAGCTAAAACACCGGTTATATCGATATGGAAGTCGGGTTAAAAATTAGAAAATTGAAGCCCCGAGTCAACTATGCGGTCGCATCTGCGATCGCAGAGTAAAGATGCGGTCCGTATAATGGACTGCAAAATTGCTCCCCAAAAACTAAACATTCTGACTCGGTCTGTGGTGAGAATGCGGTCCGCATTCATATTCTGCGGTCGCAAAGTGCACCATAGAACTAACCTTCGCACAAGTCAAAGGAAAAAATGCGACGACTATGCGGTCCGCATTTTGATTATACGACCGCATTTCGACCGCATTACTGACTTTAGTTATAACCAACATTCTACTTCACTTTGCGGCAGGTATGCGGTCCGCATTTCAATTATGGGATCGCATTTTGGACCGCATTTCTTACATTTTTATGGAAACTTATTCTTGACTTTTAATACATTATTCAATCCAAAAAGGTCTGCACTACGGCGAGCTTGTTAGTAATTTCTAACACACGATCCTAACTTGACACCACGGGATCCGGGTTTTTGAGTAGGGATTTCACGGGGCCTTACACATCCGCAGGCCAGAGTCCCTTTCTATGTCATTTAGTTTGTTTTTCCTTATTCAGACTTTGTATTTAGCACTCGTTAGATGTTCGTGAGTTAGTGACATCAGATCGGGGTAGAGTTGTACTATAACTTCCGCACTTGCTTCTAGTTATTTATGTTTTCAGACTTCCGCTTTTATATCGCATATCCTGTTTTCCTTATATTTTTTATTTTGCTTAAATAAATGATTAAATGATTGGCTTGCCTAGCTCCTATTAGTAGGCGCCATCATGACTCCCGATGGTGGGAAATTCGGGTCGTGACAGCAAGTCTACGGGCCACATATTAACCGTTCTCTATGACCGAACAGTGTAAAGACCATCGCCAAACACCTTTGTAGGCAGAAAAATGCTTAAGGGTCAATCACAGCTCGAATCACAATGCCACTCGGATACTGGACCCGAAATAGCTAAACTACAATACTCCTAAGAGCATAGAATAAACGCCACCATCAGCGAGCCCTCGGGCCACGCACATGTAAGGTCACTTCGAACTGAAACACAAAAGGCCACCGCTATCCGCCCACGTAGGCAAACAAAAATGCTTAAGGGTTAATCACAGCTCGAATCAGAATGTGACTTGGAGACTGAACCCAAAATAGTTAAATTATAACATGCCTAAGGGCATGACAAAAATGCCACTGTTTCGAGCCGAACAAGTCTCCGGGCCATGCGTCTGCAAGATCATTTTGTCCTGAACACAAAAGGGCATCATCATCCGCCCATGCAGGCAGGAAAAATCTTGAAGGTCAATTGAAGCTCGAGTCACAATACGTCTCATAGACTTGACCCAAAATAGTCAAAATGTTAAATTCCCAAGGGCAAGACACAAAAAACAAATACTACCTACCTGCACTGGCAGAGAAGATTCAAGTGTATGAAGGCTCGAGTCAAAGATCAACTCGGAGACTGATCCTAAACAGCCGGGCCAAACACGAAGGCCCCAACACGTAGTCGCACCAAGGATCACATGTAAGAGCTCCTAGGCCTGCCTGCTCAGTTCCAGACCTACGGGGATCCCACCAAACACCCGTCAGCCTGGTCGAAAGCAATAACAGAAAAAATGAATAAAAGAAATAAAGTTCCAGGTTTCTTCCTATATATTATATACGCGAAAAAGGCGCATTCTCATTCTATGGGCATGCTCTACATATGCCAGAAACAAGTCCAAAAAATGGAAAAATCTACGCTAATCATTAAAGGGCTAAGCTTGCCATGTTTATCCTCAGTTACGTTAACGATAATTGACCTTGCGTCGCGCTCATCCGCCCTTTCTTGAGCCAATTCTTTTGAGAGACCAAATTTTCGTGCACTGACCTTCTCGAGTACATCTCTTTGGGATCTACAACAAACATACTCCTCGATCCTCTTCTCCCGATCGAGGGCTCGCCTCAGCTCAACTTGGGCATGAGCAGCATTCTTCCTATGAATAACTATCTCCTAGTCAACCTTGGTCCGGTTTAGCACCGGTTCAGCCCGAGTGTCAGTTATCTCAGCTCTAACCTTCGAGAGATCGGATTCAAGTTTCTTGATCATATCCGCTTAACTTTGGCATTGTTGCGAGTCAAGCGGAGTTGGGCCTCAAAAGCAGGGACCTTGGTCGAAGTACTTAACTGCTCTAGAGCTCAAGCCTGCACTTGACCCCTTAGCTCCCCACAAGCAACTCTGACGTGGTTAATGTCACCTTTGAGGTACTCCAAGGCCCACTACTTTTTCTGCAGCTGATATGACAAAACGGTTTAGCCCTGAGGTTAGAAAGAAGTGAAGCACATACTACATGAAGTTATATACTCCATCAAGTAGCTCTCAAAGTTTGAGCTCCAATACGCCTCATAACGCAAATGCACCAACTCAACCTCCTTCTCCCTGTTAAGGAGCCTAAGGGACTTGCCCTTATTCAGGATTTTCTGGAGCCTGGCCCCTTGACAGAGAAGATCCGACATAAGCCCATTACAGGCTGGTGCAAGGAAAAATCAATAAAGGGTGGAGGGCGTGACATACAGCAAACAATGTGCCTAAATTCACCTCGAAGAGAAGCCGATGAACTTCCTCTAAGGCAGAACACACTCATGTTGATCCTACCTCTCCAGCCCTAGGGGAACTAGCCTCGGGCAGAGCATATTCACTCGGAGGAACCGCCGCCGGGGAATCTGATACTCCGGGAACATCAGGCTCGGATGATTCCCTCTCTTCAAAGATACAGGCCCGCCCAGCATCACTAAAATCTCCATCACACCGTTGACTCCGATCCCCTTTTTCACCATCGCCCCTCAGCTCGGAGGTGGACTACTCCTTTCCCTCTTTGAAAGAGCACTGCCTCATCCCAAAGAACCGCCCTATATATGAAAATGGCGAATCCAATACAAATGAAAGCGAAAAATATTACCTCGAATATACGAAGGCCAGATCAAAGGCAACATACACACATACCTTGGTATTTCACTCCCCACATGGTACGAAATACAACTATCCACCGGTGCTCATTGCAGGTCGAATTGGGTCTCCAGCTTCTGGACCTAGTCGGGCAAGTAAAAAAGATCACCCGTTGTCCATAAAGTTGCTGCAAAAATAGAGACAACATTACTACTCAACTAATTTTTTCTGTAAGGAAAAATTTGAAAAAGCGCCAATCACACCACTCACGTACATGATTCCACCTTTGGGTAAATGGCAAGAGCCCTATAGGGATAATGTCAGTCGTTCGGACCTGGATAAACCAGCTAGCCCATTCTCGATCCCCATCTTCTTCGTCATCAACAACAAAGGGCGTAGACGAACGACACCTCAGAGTTAGCAGGCCTCGATAATGAAATGGCCGGTATAGCTTAACGAGGTGAGCAAGCATGAACTCGAGCTCAGCCTTATCCATAAAGAACTTCATCATCAAAACAACTCGCCAAAATGAATTTGTACTAGAGTAACTCGATACTTCAAGCAAAAATCAAGTACAACCCAATCAGGGGGCCAAATGCGAAAGGGTATAGGTATATGCTAAGAAATCCATTTGTGGAGTCCGCAATACCTTCATCTTTGGAAAGCACCTGCAGAATTACCCCTTCGCCCAATTCGTAGCATCTCCTTACCATATCCAAATTTTCTTCTCATATCAAGGACGTCGTCTTTAGAGCAAACTCCCTCGGTTCCTGGGCGTCGGGACAAACACCCTCATTCCCAGCCGGACCGGCCCCGTAGTGGTTTCCATGACTATGATAAAACTAACATGTCAAAACAAGGGAGTGCACCATGCACCACCAACATCTTTTGAGCCTGAAGAGGTGAACTACCCTATGCCAAAGTAGGAAAGCAGCTATCTAAAGATATTGAGGTCTTTCGAAGAAGCCAAAGTCGCCCCACATATATGCGAGGAGCAGCGACGACTCGTCTACCCGATATGAGCCCCGGGAAGCCGAAACCCTTGATACAGATCGACTGATCCACACCCAATCCACATAGCATCCTTGAAAAAGAAGTAAAGACCCGAGGTGCCATCTATCTTATATCCAAGATCGAGAAAGCATCCTACCTCGTGGATCCTCAGCCCAAAGAAGCCGGACATCGGGATGTTTATTAGCACCAGCACTCGACGCAAGGCAAGTACCTGATCTCATGATCCCCTCTTTATAAAAAAAGGAATAAATGCATGACTCCGGTTATGAAAGCTTCATAAAGTCCTAAATATAGGCAACTCCTCAGCATAAATCTATCCTATACGTTTTAAAAGTACCATCTACATCAAGATCAAAATGGACCCCTAGGTACCCGAAGCTAACCTTCATTCAGGATAACAGTCCCGAAGGCTCCGAAATTTGATGTATTATCTCCATACAACTTAGAGTTTCTCAGTGGCCCAGGCCTATCGGATCAATCCGGGATTTGTTCGAAGTATGGCGACGGTTAGAAAGAGATCCATGTCGATCGGCAGAGGATCAGGAGGAACGCTCGTGCCCAAGTCCAATATCAGCAATCAACAAATAAAAGAAAGCATTCAAAGGAACTCGAAGGGTATGAAAGCATACAAAAGTGAGGAAAATAGATGTCGTTAAAGTATATTCTTATTCATAAAAATTTGTGTACAAACAACCTCGAGTGGCCGTTACATACAATTTGAAAATCCTATGAGGGATCTCTACGCCTAAAGGAAGAGACAAGGATATGCACACGTAAGGTGAAAGCCCATAGACCGGCCCACTTTCGAAGGTCCACAACAGGTGCCTCCGAAAATGCATCCTCGGAAGTATCATCCCAACCTTCCACACCGATATCCCCAAGAGGCAAGATGAGTGTCACGGAGGGATGAAAAAAGCCATAGCTTTCTGATGCTCGAGGACCCTCTTTCCCCAAGGGAACCTCGGAGAGACAGCGGACCGAACAATTCTCGGTGTCACTTGTATGGCTACCTAGAGTCCACTTCTTGGAACATCTAGCCTTGCAAGCCCCCAACTCTGAGCAGAGCACCATGTCAAGCCTGGGTATGAAGGTGAGCAGTGGTGTATAATCCAATCCCCCTTTTAAGCAGTTGTGCATAAATCGAATGGGTATCTACATGAGGGGGAAACTGACTCCCGTCCATCATAACCTCGGGTTGGTGGCAGTAGTAAGGGCCGCCATATCAACAACCACAATAATAGCAGGACAACATAGTTATGTTCAACGAAGAGAAGTCCGAGCAAGAGATCACAACACGGTCTAAGAAAACTGCTCCGAATGGCCTTAAGGTCATGAGTCCCTAGCATGATGTTGAAAGGTGAAAGAAGATGATAAGAAGAAATAAGCAAGCAGACCAATAGAGGCACTAGGATTGGAAAAGCAAATCCAACGCACCCACATTTATAAGGGGTCACGACATGATCATCTAGGATTTGGAATATTGATCGACGGTCGCAGTTAATGCATCCTTGGAAAAATGAACCGACGGCGGTATCATCACCTTGGGGAGCGAGAATCAGGAATGGAATGAATATGGTTAAAAAGCATGAGCCCATGGATGTTTGGTTATCCCAAAGCTCGTGCCAGGGGTCGAATCGTCGGTGTGACATCGCCGAAAGAAGTTTGAAGAGTTAGAATCATTTCTCGTCACTTTATTATGGGAAACAAGAAGACTATATGTACGCGAAAAAATTAGAAGAATTGATTTCTCGCTGTAGAGTTGTTTCGAAAGCATGCCTCGGGACACCAAGCATGGGAGTCCACAACCGAGTTCCCTGCCTCTGGGCTCGATGAGGCCCGACTTAAAGGAAATAGAGACCAAAGCTAGGATAAAGGGGGAAGCTCACAAGGTGTATGGCTAAGTCTGACGAGGCCAACCTATCTAAAGCCTATACTGAGGCATCACGCCCAACCATCCCATCTCCATACTGCGTAATTGATCTCCATGTATTTGTAGCCAAGTCCCAACTCCTATATAAAGGAGACTCGCCCTATCTTGAAGGGGACTGACGTTGCTCCATTTATCCACAAGTGCAATAATATCTCTATCTGTCTCTCTTTCTTTCTAACTTGCTTGTTCTTCATTTATCATTTGATATTGGCCTAAGGCCGCTTCAATATTTATTGTCCTCTTACTTGTTCTTCGATATATAGCTTAATATTGGTCGTATAGAGCCTTGCATAATCATATTCTTAATTTTTATCCCATTCCCGGCTGCCCCCAATACCTCGAAATCGACCCAAACATGGACCCCGAGGTCCCTATTGATCAGCCCTACCACTAGGAATCAGGACCTTCAGCTTGACTATTGTCTCGTTTTATCTCTCACATTATCATTAAATTTAATATTATTAGCATCAACAACTCTAACAACTAGCTCGAGAATATATCACGTATTTTTAGAATCTCATTTACAAATTTAACTATTATTACAATTTTAATGGTAAACGGTAAGGATTACTTTTATATATGAGGGGATTTCTAAGATAGAACAAAAAGCATTAATTACAAAGATATGTAGGATATGGAGATGGGACGGCTAGACGCGATACCCTGATACATATACTAGGCAGTTCGGCTCTGTCAGACTTAGTCGCGTGCCCTAGGGGATCCCCATTTTTACTCTAGCCTCGAGCGATAGTCCCTTTAGGTCGGGGCCCAACAAGCTTCGAGGGAGGGAACTCGGTCACAGCTTCACGTCCTCGAGGCCTCGAGGTGTTCATCTAAAATGAATTAATAGCAAGAAATTGGACCGTCTAATTTCTTCGCATATAACCTCAACATAGTACAAATTCATTTATTACAAAGTAAGATAGCTGGCACAGCTACCTAGTACTCTAGTGTATACTGGTACTATTCATGCAGTTGACACTAGTTTAGACTGTATGCCTAGGGAACTTCCCACTTAATCTCGATAACTGCCAACTCATGTTGTGTCAAAATTGAGTATGAAGAGCCTTCAAGGTTGAAGCCTAGAGCAGCGTCCCCGGATCTTCGAGGCATTCTTGAGGCTAAGAAAGGGACGCAATAATCATGAAATAGGGCCTCCCAATTTCGCCCGTATATATATAGTGCCCGTGTTTCTTAAAATCAAATGATAACAAACAATATCGAATCTTTTCTCTTCTGGTAATTCCATAATGATGGCAATTTCATCTTGCCAAATAATTGACATGATAAAATAAGATTCCAAAAGGTCGCGTACGCACAGCCCCTAAAATCCTTCTTACTGATTATAGCGGTTGGTTGTCCTTTGGTCTCCTTCAACGTTCGTGTTTAGCCTCTATAAATACCTCTTCTCTCATTCTTTATTGTCCACTGCACCACTATGCCCTCGAAGAAGTTCTTTCTACCTTCACTTTTGTTCTTTCTTTGTAATGTAATTCCCTTTTCTCCTCTAAAATCTTTTAAGAATGGCGAAAACATCCGCTTATACTTCTAAGGAATATGTAACCCCCTCCTCTTCTCTTTCATTTAAAGGCAAAGTATCAGCGCCTCCTCGCATTGGGGAATGCATTCTAGGATCTTTTGCCATGGCTTCCAAGTTTAAGGTCGAGAAAACTTCTTCGAAGTTGGGGTGTCGTGATCATGTGTCTCCATATATTAGCTCAACAACAAACATCAAAAGGGTGAGGACTAATTTCAGCTGGTGGGATGCGGTGCTTGTAGAAGTTCCTTCTCGGGAGGAGGATATAACGACATATTAAGCCGATTTTCTCAGTTTATATACTTACCCATTTACCCTTGGGTCGGTGGGGCCATCCTTGCCTACGATAGACGCCATGATTCTCAATTTTTACAATTGGTATTGAGTGACCCTCGGCCAATTTCATCCTTTGTTTTGTTGTATTATCTATATGATCAGGTATGATGTGAACATGACTGGGGTGATTCCATTCACCCTCAATCACTTGGTCAGTATATAAACCCCCCGTCTCTTTTGTATGGGCCTGATTAAGCTCCACTGCCGAGCTTTGATGGCCCTTTTTGCTTACATCGACGAAGTTGGGAATGGAGGGTGGATGAGGAATTTTGTCCGAGCTAGGAATTTGGAGCTGATCTCGGTGGAAATGATGCCAGTTGTGAAAGGTGGAACATGGAACGTAAGTGGATACATTATCTAGCATCTCCTTGCATATTTTTAGGTATATCTTTCCACGCCCTTATTTCTTCATCTAATTTAGCCATAAATTTTATCCTGGTATGGTTACGAACCTCTCGAGCTAGGATGGCTGACTAGATGCAATTTTCATATACGCCGAGTAAGTATGGTGTGACCTGTCCCTAGATCGATGGTGAGCCAAGGATCATGGTAAGCCTTTACTCTTGCTTCAGTCGTACCTTTTAGATAGTTGCTACTAATAGTGACCTTACTCCCTATGCTTACCTCTTTTATTCATGTAGGTCTGGGGGAGGTCCCATTTATGAAGGAAATATCGTCTGGTGAAGAGGATACCTCAAGATCCAACGAAGTGAAGAAAAGACAAAGGGAACCATCGAATGAGCCTTCGAAATCCAAGGAGACCAAGGTGGAAGAAATTAAGGCCGACCCAGTAGCCTTAACTCTAGAAGTAGCGGGAAGTCCCCTAGCTCAAGGCAAGAGGGAAAATAATTTCTTCACAACGTCCAGGGAGGGGGTGCGGAAACCCGATCGACCCTTACGTCGTAGAGACTATGGCTCTTGAGCCAAAGCTTGATGTTGTCATGGTCCAACTTCGGGCTGTAGAGGCCACTGAGGAAGTATTGGGTGATGTTCCTGACTTAGCTATTGGCCGAAATACCCCTCGAGCTGAGACGCATTCGGTAGGCGGTTCGGAGGAACCCAGTTCTGAAGCCCTGTAGGGATAAGAGATAGCCCTGATTGACCCTGTTGGTGTTGTTGTCGTGAATCATTCCCTTAGGAGAAATACCTTACCTAATAAGGGAACGCAACATACCCATAATGAAGAAATGTCTAATGCGAGGGTGCCCCTCAGAGTCAAAGATGCGTTTGAAAGATTTTTAGCCGCTCCAGAGGGAATTCCCGAGTTCGATACTTCACTCATCTTCAAGGAGATGAATAGGCTTTGGGGGCACCAGCTTCATGATGCGATGCGAAATAGTTATAAGTATAGTGGTCTCCATTTTGAGTTAGTTGTTGCACTATTTGAGATCAAAACTGAAGCTGGCTCACTGATATCTTTGCACAAAGAGGATACCATTGTAGCAAATACTCGAAAAGGAAGAGTGCTTGAGGAGGCCGAATTGAAATTGACTCGAGCCGTGGAGCTTGCTCGATTAGAATCTCAGAGGAGGACTCTCAAGGATATATATGCGGGGGGTATCAATTTGTCTACCGAGCTTGAAAGGGTAAAGGCGGAATCCTTAGAGGGGAAGAAGTCGTTGAAGGTTCCACGGTTATAGTCGGAACTGTTGGGGCACAACCTCTGGCAAAGCCATCAAATATATAGGCTCGATGATAGGTTATAGTTCTGTTTGGCTCCGTCCTTGGAGGGTTTTTAAAGTCCTTGTAAACATACCTCTGTGAGCAATATGTACAAATGGCTTTTTGTTTTTCATCACTCCTTTTCTCCTTTATCTTTTGGAAATCATGTGTGATGTTTTTTGATAATCAATCATAGATATTTGACTTTGGGTAAGACCCTCGGGTTTTTGCTATAGCTGAGCGACTCGTGACAATCGAAGGTCGAATGTTCGGGGCCCAGTTCCTATGATCGGATCTCAGCGTGGGTTTACCGATGCTTAAGTCTAGAGGCTGACCCTGGATCTTATATGTTTGGTCGGGGCGACCTTAAATTTTAGTGCTAGCTACAGTGGATGTCATGCATTGGGTCGGTGCGACCTTCGATTTTAGTGCTGGAGATGGTGACTCTTACGCATTGGGTCCTTAGGCTTTTTCAGTTAATTGTTTTGGGCTTGGTCTCCGAGTCGGGTTTCGACTCGAGCTCATTGGCCCTAAAGTTTTTGAATTTAGAGTTGGCCCTTAGGCTCTTACGCTTTAGGTCGATACAACCTTTTATACAAGTTGGCGGCATTGGCTCTTACGTATTAGGTCGGTACGACCTTTCATATGGGTTGGTGGCAGTGGCGCTTATGCATTAGGTCGGTACAACCTTCCATACGGGCTGGCGGCAGTGGCTCTTACGCATTAGGTCGACCTTTTATAGGCTTTATTTTTTACTCGTTAAGGACTTTTTGAAATTGCATTTGCCTGACTCTTCGACGGTTCGATAAAAATCTCGATTGTGAGTTATTATGTGGTGATGAACGAGCTCATTGGGACGTTTTGCTCGGTGGCTGAGTGTTTCGAAGCCTATAGTTTGGAATTGACGTGGTCGAAGCTCTTTTGCTTATGGCATCTCCAAGTCGCATTAGTTTGGATAGTACAGCCTTGTGACCAAAGTCATTTTGCTTGGCCGGAACCTTTCAGTTCTTGAGTGAAGTAGTTTTGATGACTATATCGAGGATATGCCTTTTCAGGGGTCTTACAAATTTGATATATAGCCTTAACTTTAAAATCGAGATTATGCCTTCAGTAAGATCTTACAATTTTTACATGCCTTTGAGGTCTTACAATTTTGGTTACTTGGTACATGTATGGTTCACGCCTTTCTTGAGATCTTAGAGATATTGTCAATTAGTACAAGTGTCGTTCATGCCTTGCTTGAGGTCTTACAGTTTTGGTTACTTTGTCCAACTATGGTTCATGCCTTGCTCGAGGTCTTACAGATATTGTCACTACCTTATATAGGTCTTACGAGTCTGAGGCTTTCCGTATGTGGTTTTTATGGATTCGGGTTTTGATAAGTCGATGGGGGAGGCAATTGGCGGCAGTCCCCGAGTCACCGATTTTTCGGCTCGGGAACTATTACTTGTAAAGTTGGTATTTACTCACTGAGGGTTTATGATTTTGGGGTTTTCGACTCAAGGGTTATGTGGCCTTGATTTTTCAACGCTAGTACTAGAGTGTTCAGGACAATTTTGGCACTGGAGCAGTTTTGATATTGATATTGCTTTATTGAGGGCTTATGAGTTTGAAGCTCCAACCTGGTGGGTCGCATTGTTTTGAGTTGTTGACGCCAGTCCCTGAGTGTTCGGGATGTTTTTTTACAGAAGAGCCATTTTCGCAAAAATACCGAGCTTCTCTAAACACGAAATGCTTTTGGAAAGTATTCTTTGATTACTTGGTACAAGTATACATATCTATGTTGTTAAGGTCTTGGTTACTCTATACGGACATGGTTTGTTTGACCATTTTGCTGGTACATTATTTTCCTATTGAGACCCCATTTAGCGTGTCTTGGCTTCTCAGAGAAGGTGACCTTCTAGGGGGATGCCCCGTAATATTCAAGGTTGATTGCACAAAAAGCCTTGAATACTTGTTGAGTTTTCTTAGGTAGCATATAGATGTTTCCTTGCTAAAAACTTTGTCGGTAAAACACTTGTAGGGATAAAAACCAGTCGAAGGAAAAAAGTACAACGCATGCTTTTAAGAACCCAAGGTCCTCGAGCTCTAGTGTGTTTCAACATTGATATGTTCCAATTGCTTGGAAGTTGTTCGCCTTACATGGTAACGATATTATAGGACCCTTTGTCGATTACTCTAATGACGCGGTACGATCCTTCCCAATTTTGGCCTAGCTTTCCTTCGTTATGGTTTCTGGTGTTAAGGGTGACTTTCTTTTGGACGAAGTCAGGTTTCTTCTCCTGTTATAATACCTTTCGATACTTTCTTTTTGGGCGGCCATTCTGACCAACGAGGCTCCTCGCTTTTCATCCAATAGTTAGAGGGCCGTAGTCATGGCCTCTTTTTCGAGCTCTAGGTGGAGTGTCAAAATCTGGTTCTTGACTCTCCGACCTCTACTGGTATCAAAGCCTCGAAACCATATACTAGAGAGAAAGGTGTTTCCCATTTTTCGTATTTTAGAGTTGTTCGGTATGCCCATAGCACTTCGGGCAATATTTTTCTCCATTTTCCCTTAACGCTTTCCAATTTCTTTTTTAAGTTTTGGATAATGGTTTTGTTTGAAGACTCGGCCTAACCGTTTGCACATGGATGATAGGATGTCCACAGGATTCTCTTTATTTTGCGATCCTCGAGGAACTGTGTTACTTTGCTTCTGATGAACTACTCCCATTATCATATGCTATCTCGAAAAGGATCCCAAATCTACATAATGTTGTCCCAGATTAAGTCGGTGACTTCTTTTTCTCTTATCTTTTTGATGTCCTACTCTTCCACCCATTTTGAGAAATATTCAGTCATAAATAAAATAAATTTAGCTTCATATGGTGTTGTTGGTTGAGGTCTGACGATGTCCATTCCCCATTTCATGAACGACAGGGCAATAAGACCGAATTTAGTTGTTCACTGGGTTGGTGAATCATATGGGTAAATATATCGCATTTGTCGCAATTTTGAACAAAATCCTTTATGTTTTTCTCCGTGTTATCCCACTAGTAGCCTGTCCTAATCACCTTTCGGACTAAGGAATCAACACTTGAGTGGTTTTTGCAGGTACCCTCGTGAATTTCTCGGAGTACATAATATGTGTCTCCCCATCCCAAACATACAGCTCGGGGGAGGTTCTTCTGTAAAGAGTCCTATTTTCGTCGAGCGAGAACCGGGATGCTTTGGTTCGTAGGGCCCTCGATTCCTTTAGATTTGTGGGTAGTTTCCCATCTTTCAAATAGTCAATATATTTATTTCTCCAATCCCATGATAGGCTAGAGGAATTAATCTCGGCATGAGCTTCCTCGACCACTGATTTGGGCAGTTGAACAATAGCCCCGGGGAGTACGTTATTTTCTTCAACAAATAACCCTAGTTTTGCAATGCATCAGCCTCATTATTCAGCTCCTGAGGTATGTGGACGAGGGTCCATTGTTTGAAACGACATAATGTGACTTAGATTTTGTCCATGTATCATTGCATCCTATATTCTCATACCTCGAAGCTCCCATTTACCTGATTTACTACTAGGAGTGGTCGCATTTTCCTTCGATGATCTCAGCTCTCGTGTTTTTGGCAAATTCCATACCTACAATCATAGCCTTAAACTCGGCTTCGTTGTTAGTCAATCTTGCAATTTTTATAGATTTCTCTATTATGACACCCGTAGGCGGCTTTAGGTCTATACCGAGTTTAGATGCTCTCACGTTCGTGGCGCCGTCAGTGAACAGGGTCCACAACCCATAAGATGTGCCCATTTTTAGTAAAATTTCCTTTTCTACCTCGGGCACGAGGAAGGGCAAGAAGTCGGCCACAAAGTGTGCAAAAATTTGGGACTTGATAGCTGTTCGGGGTTGATACTCGATATCATACCCCCCGAGTTCAATGGCCCATTTGGCCAATCGGTCCGATATTTTGAGCTTATGCAATATGCTTCTGAGTATGTTGTTAAAATACAAATGCGGTGGCATTGACAATAAGGTTTCAATTTTTGCGATTATCTTATTAACGCAAGAGATAATTTTTCTAGGTGCGAATACCTGGTTTTTGCATCCCCTGTACATAATAAACAAGGAATTATACACCTTGATCTTCTCGAACTTGCACTCTGCTATCTTTGATACGGCCAGGTATAAACACAATGTTTCATCCTCTTTTAGTGTGTGGAGAAAAGGCGGAGTAGTTAGATATCGCTTTAACTTTTCCAAGGTATGTTTGCATTATGAAGTACATTCGAAGTTTCTTTTATTTTTGAGTAAAGAGAAAAAATGATGACTCCTGACTGATCACCTGGATAAGAATCTCCCCAGAGTCCTTATCCGCCCCGTCACTCATTGTACGACCATTACATTATTTATCATCGTGATTTCTTCAATGGTTTTGATTTTGTCGGGGTTGATCTCGATCCTCTTGTTCGACACCATAAAGCCTAAGAATTTTTCTAAACCCAATCTGAAGGCACATTTCTCGAGATTAAAATTCATGTTGTAACTTCTAAGGATGTCAAATGTTTCTTGCAAATGATTCAAATAGTCCTCTGCACGCGGGGACTTAACTAGCATGTCATCAATATTAACCATCATTCATTTGCCTATATGATGCTCGAACAATGTATTAACCAGACGTTAGTACGTAGCCCATGCATTTTTCAACCCTAAGGGCATTACATTATAATAATAGGTAGCACACTTCACGTTGAACGAAGTCTTTTCCCTGTCTCGGGGGTTTATTTGAATTTGATTGTACCCCGAGTAGGCATTGAGAAAAGTGAGGGTCTCATTGCCGGTTGTGGCATCGATCAGAAGATCGAGGTTAGGCAATGGGAATGAATCATTGCAGCACGACTTATTTAAGTTTTTATAAATTACGCATATTCTTAACTTATTTCCCTTTTTGGGCACTACCACTGCGTTGTCCAGCCATTCAGCGTACTTTGCCTATCTAATGGACCCTATTTTAAGGACTTCCATTACCTTATCCTTGATGAATGCGTGTTTTACTTCGGACTGAGGTCTTCTTTTTTACTTCACTGGTTTGAATATGAGGTCGACACTTAGTCGATGGGGTGTTACTTCCGATGGGATTCATGTCATATCTAAGTTGGACCAAGCAAAATATTAGATGTTATTGATAATGAATAGGAATTGAATGAGTTTTTTTTCGTGTTCGGGGGTCAATGTAGTTCCCAAATATGCCTTCTGATCTGGGAGATTATCAATCAAAACAGCTTGCTCCAGCTCTTCAATTATCGATTTCATTGCATCTGACTCTTTGGGGCAACGAAAAGTCGAGTAGAAAAGAAATCTTCTTTATCACCCTCGGGGGTCTGTATGCTTCCCAACTCATTCGAGGTAGATTGTATAGGATTTGATGCCACTGGTAAATCGCAAACATTTCTTTTGTTGCATGATGTTCTCCATATAAAGTTGTTATAACGTCCTTTGTTGGAAACTTCATCATCTGGTGTAGATTTGACGGCACTACCCTCATGGTGTGTACGTTGTACTTCACGTCACCACCGATGACGTGGAACTTGGTGTTCTAAACTGTACATGGGCATGTCAACCGGGAGGGCGTTCTCCCCTTTCGTTACTTCACCGGCCATGTTGAAGTCGTAGAGGACCCGGGAGGTGGGTATGATCATATCGAGCAACCCAAGTTGTTCTACTACCTTTGACCTGATTATCTTGGTCGAGCTACCTGGATCCATCAGCACACGTTTAATTTGAGTGTTATTTAAAAAATTTAAATTACTAGTGTGCATCATTGTGTGGTTCAGTCAAGGTCTCAAGATCTTTCTCGCTCAATGAAAGGGTGTCTTTGGTCGTGCGGTCTCGGAACGTCCCTTCTATTGCAGCGGATATTTTTATCCATTTGATCATGGGTTGTAATGACCCAAATTTTCGTTTTAAGAATTTGCATCTCGTTCAACGGCTTAAGACCCCGAGAAACTTCGTAATACACATTATGTCTCGCACGTATGGTCAAGTTGGTTTTCGTAAGATTCGGAGTTAAATTTAAAGAAAAATCAAAATTTTATTTTTGAAGCTCAAATGGAAAGATTTGATCGGAGAGTTGACTTTGGAGCAAACGACCCCAAATTGGAATTTTAATGACTTCAATAGCTTCGTATGGTGATTTCGGACTTAGACGTATGTCCGAAATTTGATTTGGAAGTCCATAGAACAATTCGGTGCATTTTGGCGAAGTGAGAAACGTAACATGTTCTAATTATATTATTTCATATGTGAAAGAGATCTATTACTATGATGGATACCAATTGGATATGATAGCAAGTGTACGAGGTTTACTACAAGATATATGGAGTCTAAGGAAAGTCCTAAGTCTAAGACAAGTTGGAAAATTTCATAATAGACTAAAGTTGCAATGAGTATCCACTAGACCTCACTTTGGATGAGCATATATATATATATATATTCATTAGAAACTTGAATCAAAGATCTGTAATTTGATAGGTTATTCTTCATATATATATATATATATATATATATATATATATATATATATATATATATATATATATATAAAAATTCAAACCATTCATCTTTTAGACATCTGTACAAAAAGTTATGATTGATTTACTGAAGGTGGGTAATGTTGCGTTCTGGGGCAGAGGCAAATCGTTGTTACCGAATGCGATTTATAAGTTGCATTCGACACCTGCGACATACCTGGACAGATTACTAAATGCGAGTTTCAGCCATTTTTAACACATTTGGATCTATGGAACTCGGATTGAAGCAATTTTTACCATATGGATTGGGGTATGTGATTCTAACTCGATTTTGGTCAAAATACATGAATCTATTGTTGTTTTTATCATGAAATTAGTGAATTTAGTTGAAAATATTAAAAATTCTCTATACCTTAGATTTAAGATTTGGAGGTCTATTTATTGTTTGAATTTTGTAATTTTAGTATGGTTGGACTCGTGGTTGAATGGGTGTTCATATTTTGTAACTTTGGTCGGATTCCGAGATGTGGGTCCCACAGGCAATTTTGAGTTAAATTTTGGATTTTTAATGGAAAATGTGGAAATTCATATGAAATTAATTCCTATAATTTTCATTGACTAAATAAAATTTTTTATGACTAGAATTGAGAAATTTGGGCACGAATTCGCGAGGCATAGCCTTGTTGGAATTTTTAATTGGTTGCAAAGCGAGGTAAGAGATGTCGACACCGGTCTAGGCTTCCTTAAAGGCCGAGCGCACATCTACCAATCTAGTTCCTTCAGCTCAGAAATGTCGACACTGGTCGAGGCATGGCCACTAGGTATATGCGTCTCGGGGTTCTAGTATCCCTCGAAGTACTGTCAATGGAAAAAGAAGGCGACAGCAACGGAGAGACCATCTTTTCCAAACCAGGAACCACAGATACGGAAGGCTCGGACGATGCTTCCATTCAGGAGCCCCGGGCACATTTTGCCTTGCTTTGAATGCCATCGCCCTGAAAAAGCATCTTTCGCTTATTGTTGTTATTTAGCCTGGAAGATGGCAACCTTTTCCCCTCTCCAGAGGAGAGCATCCTCGCCTCAGAGGGCACTTCAATGCCTATAAACTGCAAGATTAATATGCATAAAGGGAACATGCCTCTCCAAATAAAGGAAGGGAAAGAAAAAATAGCACAACACGAACCATGATGTGTTGCTCCCTATCTACCCTTGCACAAAACTCGTCACTTGCGCTCATCACAAGTCGAGTGGTAACCAACTTTCAAACACAATTCAGCAAATCAGGAACGTCGCCCGATGCCATGAAATTGCTATAGAAAAAGAAAAGAGGGCAAGGTTACAAAACCATATTTTTCCATAAGAAAAAACTGAGAAGGCACGGAATGCACCACTTACCTGTATAGTTCCATTTCTCAAGAAATGGCATAAGCACAATGGGGATAACGTCAGTGGTACTCACTCGAACGAGGCGACTCGTTAACTACCGGTCTCCATATTTCTCATCATCAATAATGAAGGGCGTAGTTGATCTACATCATAAGGTTAGCAGACCTCGAAGGTGAAATGGCTGGTATAACCTAATAAGATGACTGAGCGTAAGGTCAAGCCCCGCCTTCTCTGAGAAAAATCTCATCATGAATACTACTAACCAAAAAGACGGATGAATCTGCGCCAATGTAACTTGATACTTCAAACAGAAGTCGATCACAACCCTATCAAGGGGGGCCAGTGTGAAAGGATACGTGTACACATTCAAAAATCGACCGGCACAATCTGTGAAGCCCTTAATCGGGAAAAATGTCTATAACACTACTTTCTTCCCCCATCCTTAGTCTTTTCTCACTAACTCAAGATGCTCTTCTCCTATCAAAAAAGTAGTCTTCAAGGTAGACTCTTGTTGGCCCTGAATATCGGAGGTTCAACTCCCCTCTCTCTACCGAACAGACCCCGATGTAGTAGTCATTGCCATGGCAAAAATAGACAACTAAAGTAGGAATTTGTGCAAATACGTTAATACTAAAGAAATTAAAGAACTAATGTAGGAAAATAAGGGTAACTACTTATAATGGTGGGATATCTAAAGGATTAAAAGCGACCCTATATATGGGAAAAATGATAACGATTCAGATGCCTAAAAGGCTAACGACATCATTGCCAGTCCCGAGGAGGTAGCTGAGCTCGAGGAACTCTATCAAAGAGAAGTTAGGCCCAAAGAAGCTAATGGCGTCATCACCAATCCCGAGGTGGTAACTGACCTCGAGGACCTCTATCAAAGAGAAGCTAGGCCCTAAGAAGCCAACGGCATCATCACCAATCCTAAGGTGGTACCCTACCTTGAGGATTTCTGTCGGAAAAAGGTTAGGCTCTAAAAAGAAAATGGCATCATCGCAAGTCCCGAGGTGGTACCCGACCTTCAGGACCTCTATCAGAAAAAGGTTAGGCTCTAGGAAGACAAATAACATTATTATAAGACTTGAGGTGGTACTCTACCTTGGGGACTTTCATCAAAAGGAGTCAGAATCCAAGGGAATAAGCATTTAAGCTCCACCCATATGGGCTTGGTTCCGGGGTACCATATAAATTCGGGCAAACCCTCTTCCGGGATCTATCTACAACACCTTAAGGCTATCTACGCTATGTTCAAAGCAAGTTTCCAGGTGGTCCGTAGTTGAATGGACCTCGACTCGGGGACTACGCTCGAAAGCTCAATGGCAGCCCCTACTCTTGGGCCATAAAGGAAATTTCCCCTCAAAGATATCCGTGGAGCCTAAGTGATAAATCACAGTCTCAAGGCTTGAAGTGTTACTTTCATTCAAATCGAAGTAAGGGTCCCAATGACTCAAGTTTATCGGTCCAATCCAGGCTCGATCCAAGGAACGACAAAGGGTTCCGCGAGAGACCGTATTAGTCAATCAAAAGTTAAGAAGAACACTCACCTCTAGGTTTGATATTGGCAGTAGCTATTAGAGTCTTGCATTCAGAGTCTCCGTAAGTGCAAATGAAAGGTAACATAGCAAGCATCGAAGGTAAACTTGGGAAAAACATCTTCATATTCAGAAAACACTTGATTATAAAATCCTTCGAAGGGGTCATAACATATGACTACAAAAGCCCTCGAAGAGGTCATAACATATGAGTACAAAAGTCCTCGAAGGGGTCATAACATATGATTAAAAAGCCTATGAAGGGTCCTTACACAGAAACAAAGAAGCAAAAGGATACACATATAGTAAAAAACGTATTCTACTCCCAAATGTTCATCCTCGGTAGCAGTATCTTTGAGCACCATCTCTTAGGGCATGCATCCTCGGTGAAAATACCTTCGACTGCCACCTCCTGTGGGGTTTCATCTCGGCCATCCAAAATAATGTCTCCGAGGGCGATGATGAATAAGGGGAAAAGGCAAAGACGAAGAAGTGGAAAGTGACGTAGAAGAAGTAGAAAAAAGAGACATAGCCCGCCGAAGCCAGATGTTGAAGATTCAGTGGGCATTAACCCTACTTGAACGGCTACTACGGGTTCGCCTTCCAAGACATTGTGTCATGTATGTATAATGGCCATTGGTGCCATGTTATCTCCTGAAAAACCAAGGGGATGAAGTGCCACACCAGGCCAGGGTAGGAGAGTGAGCAGCGGTGTAGAGTCCGAACGTTCTCCTAAGTCATAAAAAGTCAGCCCCCCTATCTCATCACCTCGAACCAACGACGATAGCAGTAATAACCGAAACTATAATAGAAAAAAGAAAATATAATCTTGCTCGACAAAGAAAAGCCCAGACACAAGGTCATGACATGGTTGAAGAGAGCCTTGCCACATGAACTTAAGGTCATGGACCCCAAACATGGTGGGAAGCAATGGAGGAAGATAGTGGTAAGAAAGGGATGGAAAGGTGTTGAAAGCAACTTAGATAGTACCGGAAGGCCCCCATTTATACGGGGTGATAGTATGGCCAATAAAGTCATTAATGGTTTTGAAAGATGGATTGGCAGGTGCAATCAATGCATCGTTGGAAACTGGATTGACAGCGATAAGGTCACTTTACATTAGGGGAATCGGCAGCACAATGAATGAAGCTGAAAAGACAAGTCCATGGGATGTCTTAGTTATCTTCAAGGATTACATCATAAGTATGATATCATCAATGTAACATCACCGCGAGAAGTCCGAAGAACAGAAGCTCAAAATTGTTTCCTATCGCTTTGTTCTAGGAAACGAGGGGACTATCTGTAAACGGTAAAATCAGAGGGTCTAATTTCTTTCCATTCAGGCACTTCATAAGATCACCTCAAAGGCTCGAGGCTACGGCCGAATATCCTCCCTCGAGGTTCATCGGTATTCGACCTCAGGGTAATAAAGATCACGTTAATTGTAGAGATGAGGAGTTCCCAAGGCATATGGCTACGATTGATAGAGCCTAGTGGATTACTTCAAAACCAAATCAGGGTGGCATATAGCTATCCCATCCCCTTATCTTTTTAATTAATGCATTTATGTACTATGTTGGGATTCATGTCTTATATAAAGGAGGTCCTTATCATTTATTAAGGTCCTGTTACTTCAGCTGCTCCACATGAAATATATAAGAACATTTGCTTTCCTCTCTAATACATTCTCTTGACATTATTGCTTCGCTTTATTTTCTTCATTTATTTCTTATTATTGGCCATAAAGAGCCTTTGTTGATTTTATTATAACTGTTAGCCATAATTTGATCACCTCTGATAGCTCATAGTTGAGCTCCGGAATTGACCTCGAAGCCCCCAAATCGACAAGCTCGAGGTCCTGATTGTTAACCTATTGGTTTGATTATCACCTTACTCCTTGCTTTTATCTCGTTTCTAAACCTCACACTTAGCATCAAGTACTTAACAACTAGCATAAAAATAGATAACGTATTTTTAGAGTCTCATAATCAAATTTAATTGTTATTACCATTTTCGTGGTAAAAAATTGTAAGATGGATGTGTGGGCACACCAAGTTAGATAAGACTAGAAATGAGATTATTAGTGACAAGTTGGGTGTGGCCCCTATATAGGACAAGATGAGGGAAGTGCGGCTTAGGAGTTTTAGTCATGTGATGAGGAGGAGAATAGACACCTCAGTGAGGAGGTATGAAAGGTTGGCATTGGAGGGCCTACGGATAGGTGGAGGTAGGCCAAAGAAAAGATGGGGAGAGGTGATTAGGCAAGACATGGCATAGTTTCAGCTGACCGAGGACATGACACTTGATAGGAATGTGTGGAGGTTGACGATTAGGATATAAAATTAGGTAGTCTGGAGTGTTCAAAAAAGTAGTATTGGCACACCGTCTCGCTTTCTGTTGGTAATAGGTTTTTATGACTAACCATTGTTTTCTTTTATTGTTGATCACCTTACTATCTTGTTATTTTTATTCTGCTTCAATATGAATTTTTAGTATTGTTCCTTCTTGTCTATATTTTTTATTAATGTGGCGTTGTGCTTTCTTGAGATGAAGGTCTATAGGGACAACGTTTCTATTCTCACAAGGTAGGGGTAAGGTCTGCGTACACACTATCCTCCCCAAATCCTACAGTGTGGGATAATACTGAGTATGTTATTGCTATTGCGTGGTATATTATAATTTTATTGGTTGATATGTCTAATGAAATGTGTCGACAAGAATATGTCACAACGACTTAGTGGGATTTTAGTGGTGACAGTGATATGCAAAATACATTGAGAAGAATATACACCACAGGTAACAACATTTATCGACAACGTGACGGGCTATAACGTGTGTGACACGTCGAATTATCGTTGTTACCAAAAATTAAGTATATCGATAGCATTTTTATCCGACATAATATGTAGCTTAACAAACTGTCACTCGTGATCTTAAAAAAGTCTATCCAAAATATATTTTCTCATATTATTATTATTATTTAAATATAAAGAGGAATAATAGGGTTTTATGGGTTCAGTCAAGGATCAGGTGGTGAGGTTTGTCTAAGGATAATGCGTAGGACTTGGAGAGGCAGCTAACGACTATAGGTTCCTAGAATAGTGGTAGAGACGCTAGCCCGATGTGGAATCTCCACTAGCGCTATGTGGACTGTGATGACTGACTATATAAGGTAGGAGCGAAAGAGGTGTTGAGAGTTTCAAAAGGTTACTTTGGTAGGCATCAAGGCTAATGGTGATGGAATGACGTGGACTAAGGTAAAGTGGAAGCCAAGAAAGTGGCTTACATTAAGTTAATAGAGAGCACCAACGAAGATCATAGGAGAGCGAACAGAGAAATATATAAGGAGCCTAGGAAGGAGGAATAATTAGTGGTCATAGCGGCTAATACTACTTCATTTGCTCGTCTATATGAGGAATTTGGGAGCGAAGGTAGGGAAAAGAAGTTATTTCGGTTGGCCAAAGTAAGAGAGAAGAAGGCTCGTGACTAGATCAAGTGAGGTGCATCAAAGACGAGGACGGTATAGTATTGATGTAAGAGGCCCAGATTAGGCAAATATGGCAGTCGTACTTCCATAAACTTCTAAATAAAGAGGGGGATGGAAACATATCATGTTAGGACAATTGGGGAACTGTGAGAGCTACCACGACTTTAGGTATTCTAGGCGTATTAAGGTTGAGGAGGTCGTACATTTGATGGTTAAGATGAGTCGGGGCAAATCGAACTGACCATACGAGATTTCAGTAGAATTTTAGAGATATGTGGTTAGAGCTGGCTTGGAGTGGATGACTAGGTTGTTTAATGTTATCTTCAGGACAAAGAGGATGCCTAATGGTTGGTGGTGGAGTACAATAGTTCCTGTGTCTAAGAACATAGGGGTATCAAGTTACTATGTCATACCATGAAAGTTCGGGAGAGGGTGGTGGAAAGGAGGATAAGGACCGAAGGTGTCTATATCAGAAAACCAGTTCGGGTTCATCCTAAATCATTCTACTATGGAAGCTATCTACCTTATCAAGATGTTGGTGGAACAATACAGGGATAGGAAGAGGGATTTGCATATGGTGTTTATTGGCCTAGAGAAAGCATATGACAAGTTCCCCAGGGATGTCCTTTGGAGATTTCTGGAGGTGAAAGGTGTGCCAACGGCATACATTAGGGCAATAAAGGATATGTATGATGGAGATAGGACTTAGGTTAGGATTATGGGAGGTGACTCAGAGCCTTTTTCACTGGATACAGGGTTACAACGAGGATCTGCGCTAAGCTCGTTCTTATTTGCCCTGACGATTGACGCACCGACACACCAAATACAAGGAGAGGTACCATGGTATATGTTGTTCGCTGATGATATAGTTCTGATTGATGTGATGGCAAAAGCGTTAATGGGAGACTGGAGATATGGAGGCAGGCCCTGGAGTCTAAAGGTTTCAAGTTAATTAAGACTAAGACGAAATATGTGGAATATAAGTTTTGCAAGGTGACGGGGGAAGCGGATATGGAAGTCAGGCTTGACTCACAGGTAATCCTCAAGAGAGAATGTTTTAAGTACATAGGGTCAGTTATCTAGGGAGATCGATAGGGATGTTACACACAGTATTGGGGTGGGGTGGATGAAATGGAGGTCAGCGTCTGAAGTTTTGTGTGAAAATAATATGCCACCAAAACTCAAAGGTAAGTTCTAAAAAGCGGTGGTTCGACCAGCCATGTTGTATAGGGCTGAGTATTGGCTAGTCAAGAATTCACATATCTAAAATATAAAAGTAGTAGAAATAAGAATATTGAGATGGATGTGTGGGTACACTAGGCTGGATAAAATTAGGAATGAAGATATTCGGGTGTGATGACTCAACCCGTCGTCTCATGAGTTACTGCCCCATTCTTCCTATTTTCTACTTCTTTATGTTTCATTATCGGTATTTGGTGTTTTAGAGTTAATTTGGAGTGGTTTTGATAAGAAATGAGACACCTAGTCTCTTTAAGGAAGGCTTAGTTTGGAAAAGTCAATCGGAAGTTGACTTGTGTGTTAGAGGGATCGGATGTGAATTTTGATGGTTTGCTTAGCTCTGGGTGGTGATTTGTGACTTAGGAGTGTGATCGAAAGTGGTTTTGGAGGTCCGGTGTAGAATTAGGCTTGAATTGGCGAAGTTAGTATTTCGGCGATTTTCGGTTGATAGGTCAGATTTTAATCCGGGAGTCGGAACGAAATTCTGAGAGTTACTAAAGCTTTGTTAGGTGATTTGGGATATGTGTGAAACATTTAAGGTCATTTAGATGTGGTTAGGATATGTTGGCACTTTCTATTAAGGTCCTGGGGGCTTCGGGGTGATTTCGGATGGTTAATGGGAATTTTTGAAGTTGGAGAATGCTGCAGAAATGCAGCAGTCAGTGTAGAGCAAATTTGTTCATCACGATCGGGAGCCTGGGGCTACGATCGCATAGAAGGAAAATGGAAGGCCAGATTTTTATTCATTACGATCGCGGTTGGACGTTTGCGATTGCATAGAGGTGGATGGTGAAGCATCGCGTTCGTACGGGTCGAGTCGCGATCGCGTAAGAGAGGGAGCTAAAGCTCCGCTATCGCATTAGTCTGGTAGCAATTGCATAGGCCAATTTAGAGGCCTTGTAATTTTGTTCTCCGCGATCGCATGGCTTGGGCCGCGATCGAAGGGTTAATTGAGAGGCTGGAAATTTGTTCTCCGCGATCACGTGCCTGGGGCCGCGATCGCATTGAGTAAAATCCTGGAGCTAGGCAGAATGTTTAACTACATTTCATCCGTGAGCTAACTCATTTCTTTCACCATTTTTGGTCATTTTGAGAGCTTTTGGATGGGGATTGAAGAGAGTTTCAACTGGGATCGATTGGAGATAACTTTTACGAGTTAAATACATGATTTTATTGAAGAATCATCCTTCAAATTCAAGAGAATATAGCCAAATTTTTAGAAATATGGGCTTGAATTTGAAATTCTAAATTCGACATTTGAGGGGCAATTTATGGTCCAATTTGAGAGATTTTTGTATGTATAGACTCGTGGCAAGATAAGGAACTCGTTGGCGTAAGAATTTCTGAGTTTCGAGACGTGGGCTTGGGGCTCGTGTTTTGTCAAATTCATGAATTTTGATATTTTTCGATTGCTTTCGATTGGTTATTGTCTCTTTAGCATAATGCTACATATTCATTATGATTTTGGGAAGATTCGTCGCCTGAAGAGGTCAATTTGGGAGGCCAATTTGAGAGGCAAGAGCATAGCGAGCTAGGCCTTTGGCCATCTTGAGGTGAGTAATAGATGTAAATGATGTCCTGAGGGTTTGAAACCCTGGAATTTCACATTGTAATGCTATATTGAGGCTTTACATGCATTCCATGACGAGTGCGGGTCATTTGTTATTGGGGATTGTGACTTGGTCCGTCCCGAGTGATATTTTTTTACTGTGTTTTCTACTAGAACCAAATTGAGAATCATCTTTACTTGGATTTAATTGTTACAATTGGGCTTCGTGCGAATTATTTGAATCTTTCACGTATTGATATCACTATTTTCGCATATTTTGCATATCATTTGATCTTAGTCCAAGTTTTTAAATACTGTTTTGCAAACTCAGCCATCTTTCTAAGATTTGAAAACTTAAATGATATTTCTAAATGATATTTTGGGCTGAGAACTACTTTTTTACAAATGCCTAAGAGACTTATGATAATTTTTGGACTAAGCATGGATCGGGTTGCGCGCCGCAATAGTATTACATTTATATTGAGGCCGAGAGCCTAGTTGATTACATTGATACTGAGGCCAAGAGCCTAGTTGATTATATTGATATTGAGGCCGAGAGCCTGGTTGATTCCAAGAGATGGATTGATATTGCACTTGGGCTGTAGGAGCCCCTCCGGAGTCTGTACACACCCCCAGTGAGCGTCGTCGATGATAAATAAATGGATGGCTCGGGCTGCACACTGCAGTGGGTACCAGAATGTACCATAATATGCATTTCATTGCATTGCACTCATGCATTTGTTCTTTATCTGTCGTACCTGCCTTGGTATATGTACTCTGATTTCATTGACTCGTTGCTTCACTTTTAAATGTTCTAAACTTCCAGTTATAGTTTACTTTGTATTTTTCCATGATTTCTTATTCTCAACCTTTATTTATGTTTATTACTCACTGGGTCAGAGTACTCACAATACTCCCTGCACCTTGCGTGCAGATCTAGGTACACCACAGGCTGAGTGAGTATTTGTTTAGCTGAGCACCAGTATCTGGGAGTATCGAGGTAGTTGCATGGCATTCGCAGCCTTGATCTCTCCCCTCTATCTCTATCTTTTATTTTGTATTTTCCTAGACAGACTTGTAATAGGTGGATATTATGTATTAGAGGCCTATATTCGTGACACCGAAATATATTGGACTATGTTGTAGTATTGTAATTGAACTTCCGCAGATTTTATCATTATTTTTTACTTTGAATGAGATGACTTAGTAAATTTCCTGTACTATTTACCTATAAACTGAGTAAAAATTTGGGATAATATTGTTGAATGGTCGGGCTTGCCTAGCACTGTATTGGGCGCCATCATGACCGGGGGGTTGGGGTTACAAGTTGGTATCCAATCCTAGGTTACTTGGTCTCGCGGGTCATGATCCGGTTTATTAGAGTCTCGCGGATCAGTACGGAGACGTCTGTATTTATCTTTGAAAAGCTGCAGAACCTTTAGGAAAACTTCATATTCTTGGAATTCTTATCGTGTGACTTTGTTGATCCGAACACTAAATTTCTATCATTCTATTCTCTCGCAGATGGCGAGGACTCGTGCTACTGGAAGAGGTGGACGACCACCGATGCCACCCACTGATGCCACCAGAGGCTGTGGACGCGGTCGTGGGCATGGCAGAGGTAGAGTAGCGAGGGCAGCACCAGTTAATCCACCAGCTACCCCAGTTCCAGATCAGGCTCCAGCAGTTGTACCAGTTCAAGCACCAGTTATGCCTATTGTAATTTCGGGTCTTCAGGAGACCTTGGCTCAAATGTTGATAGTTTGCACTGGCCTAGCTCAGGCGGTCTCAGCCACTACAGCCGCAGCTACTTCACAGGCCAGGGAAGGCACCCAGACTCTTATTAATCGCACAGCTGAGCAGGTTGTGTAGGGATTGCAGACACCGGAAGCAGTTCCAGCTCAGCCGGTTGCACCAGTTCAGAACTTTGTAGTTCCAGCTATGTCGAACGATGAGGAGCGTCATCTCGATAGATTGGTAGGCTCCAGCCTCCGACATTTAGTGGTGCTGAGGGCGAGGATGCCTAGGGTTTTCTTGACAAGTTTCAGCATATGCTTCGCACCACAAGAATTTTGGAGTCGACTGGTATGTATTTTACTACATTTCAGTTCTAGGGAGCTGCGTTTACCTGGTGGGAGGATTTCGACAGGCGTAGGTCTGTTGGTGCAGCGCCCCTTACTTGGCAGCAGTTCTCCACTCTATTTCTGGAGAAGTATGTGCTGCAGTCCTGCGGAGAGGAGCTATGTCAGCAGTTTGAGTGGCTGACTCAGGGGGATATGATAGTGACCCGATACGAGATGTGATTTTCACAGTTGGCTCGTCATGCTACTTGGATGATTCTGACGGATCGTGAGAGGATCCGGAGATTTGTGGATGGTCTTAAGTACTATCTCTGTATTTTTGATGACTAGAGAGAGTATTGGGTGCTTCGTTTGAGGAAGTGGTTGACATTGCTTGTGATACTGAGACAGTTCGCCGCAGAGAGCGAGAGGAGAGGGACACAAAGAGGCCTCGAGGTTCAGGAAGTTTCAGTGGTGCTTCGTCTCGGGGCTAGTTCCACTATGGTAGAGGTCATTCCTTCAGGCCTCCTCAGTCGGCCAATCCAGAGTATAGTGGGGCATCTTCAGGTCGTGGTTATCAGGGGTTTTAGCAGGGCCAGTCTTCACTTAGCGCCCTCCCAGCTTAGAGTTTGTCTTATGCCCCTTCAGCTCAGGGTTCTTCTGTGCCGGTTCATCGGCTGGTCATTCTGGTGCGAGGGGTTCCCTCCAATCCCCTACTTCAACAATTGGTAGTTGCTACGAGTGCGGAGAATTTGGTCATATGAAGAGGCAGTGTCCTCAACTTCGAGGTGGTTAGTTTCTGCAGAGGGATCAGCCCTCATCTTCTACTCCAGTTTCTTCAGCACTCACCCATCCAGCTAGGGGTGGAGGCCAGGAAGCCAGGGGTCACCCCAGAGGTGGAGGCCGATCAGGCGGTGTCCAAGCTCAATTTTATGCTATCACAGGCAGGACAGATGCCATTGCGTTAGATGCTGTTATCACAGGTATTATCTCAGTATGCCACACAGATGCCTCTGTCTTATTTGATCCTTGATCCAACAATTCTTATGTGTCCTAATATTTTGCTCATCATTTGGTTACGACCCGACGGTGTCTTGCTTTACTTGTGCACGTATCTACCCGGTGGGCGATACTATTATTGTAGACCATGTGTATCGGTCCTGTATTATGACTATTGGGGGTCTGGAGACCCAGGTTGATTTATTGCTATTGAGCATGGTAGACTTTGATGTTATTCTGGGCATGGATTGGCTATCTCCGTGTCATTCTATTCTAAACTGTCATTCTAAGATAGTCACCTTGGCTATTCTGGGTGTTCCGGGGATCGAGTGGCATGGTATGACTGATTATGTTCCTAGTAGAGTAATTTCCATCTTGAAAGCCCATCATATGATTGGGAAGGGTTCTGTATCATATCTAGCTTTCCTGCGAGATGTTGGAGATGAGACTCCTAGTATTGATTCTATCACAGTTGTGAGGGATTTCCTGATGTATTTCCTGCAGACATGCCGGGCATGCCGTCGGATAGGGATATTAATTTTGGCATTGACTTGGTGTCGGGCACCCAGCCTATTTCCGTTCTTCCATATTGTATGGAACCAGAAGAGCTAAAAGAATTTAAGGAGCAACTTCAGGAACTCCTAGATAAGGGATTCATTCGGCCTAGTGTGTCACCGTGGGTTGCACTTGTTCTATTTGTGAAGAAGAAAGATGGCACAATGAGAATGTGCATTGATTACAGGCAATTAAATAAAGTAATGGTGAAGAACAAATATCCTTTGCCTCGTATGGATGAATTATTTGATCAGCTTTTGGGAGCGAGGCTGTTTTCTAAGATCGATCTCTGTTCGGGCTATCACTAGTTCAAGATCAGGGAGTCGAATATTCTTAAGACTGCTTTCAATACTGGATATGGTAACTATGAGTTCTTGGTTATATCTTTCGGGCTGACCAATGCCCCATCAACGTTCATGTATCTGATGAACAGTGTATTTTAGCCTTATCTGGATTCATTTGTTATCGTATTCATTAATGATATTCTGGTGTACTCACGTAGCCAGGAGGAGCACGCCAAGCATTTGCGTATAGTGTTGCAGAGATTGAGGGAGGAAAAGCTTTATGCAAAATTTTCCAAGTGTGAGTTTTGGCTCAGTTCAGTGGTTTTCTTGGGACACATAGTGTCCAGCGAGGGTATCCAAGTTGATCCAAAGAAGATAGAGGCAGTGCAGAGTTGGTCTAGACTGTCCTCAACCATAGAGATCCGAAGTTTTCCTGTGTTAGGAGGCTATTATTGCTGGTTCGTTCAGGGATTTTCATCCATTGCATCGCCCTTGACCAAGTTGACTCATAAGGGTGCTCCATTTTTGTGGTTAGATGAGTGCATGGAGAGCATTCAGAAGCTCAAGACAGCTTTGGCCACAGCTCCAGTATTGGTTTTTCCATCAGCTTTGGGTTCTTATACTGTATATTGTGATGCTTTGAGAGTTGGGATTGGCTGTGTGTTGATGTATAGGGGTAGAGTTATTGCTTATGCTTCTCATCAGTTAAAGCCCCATGAGAAGAACTACCATGTTCATGATTTAGAGCTGGCAGCTATAGTTCATGCTTTGAAGATTAGGAGGCAATACTTATATGGCATATCTTTTGAGGTATTCACTAATCACCGTAGTCTTTAGCATTTGTTTAAGCAAAAGGACCTTAATTTGAGGCAGCGGAGATGGCTAGAATTGCTTAAAGATTATGATATCACTATTCTATATCATCTGGGAAAGGCCAACATAGTGGCCGATACTTTGAGCCAAAAGGCAGTCACTATGGGGAGTTTGGCGTACATTCCAGTTGGGGAGAGGCCCTTTGCAGTTGATGTTCAAGCCTTGCCTAATCGGTTTGTGAGACTAGACATTTCTGAGCCTAGTCGGGTATTGGATTTTGTGGTTTCTCGGTCTTCCTTATATGATAGCATTAGAGAGCGCTAGTATGTTGATCCGCATTTGCTTTTCCTTAAGGACAGAGTTCAGCATGATGGTTCCAGAGATGTGACTATTGATGATGATAGCGTATTGAGGATGCAAGGCCGGATTTGTATGCCCAATGTAGATGGTCTTAGAGAGCTGATTCAGGAGGAAGCCCACAGCCCACGGTATTCTATTCATCTGGGTACCGCAAAAATGTATGAGGACTTGAGACAACACAATTGGTATAGAAGAATGAAAAAAGATATTGTGGGTTATGTAGCTCGGTATCTCAATTGTCAGCAGGTGAAATATGAGCATCAGAGACTGGGTGGTTGGCTTCAGCAGATGATTATTCCCGAGTGGATGTGGGAGAGAGTCACTATGGATTTTGTGAGTGTTCTTCCTCGGACTTTTAAGAAATTTGATTCTATTTGGGTAATTGTGGATCGGCTGACCAAGTATGCGCACTTCATTCCGTTACTTATTCTTTGGAGCGGCTAGCAGGGATATTTATCTGAGAGATTATATGGTTGCACGATGTTCCAGTTTCCATTATCTCAGATAGAGGTACTCAGTTTACTTCCCAGTTTTGGAGGACTTTTCAGCGAGAGTTGGGTACCCAAGTGGAGTTGAGCACAGCATTTCATCCTCAGACGGACGAACAGTTGGAGCGTACTACTCAGATATTGAAGGACATGTTGCGTGCCTGTGTGATTAATTTTGGAGGTTCTTGGGATGAGTTTCTGCCGCTTGCAGAGTTTTCTTACAACAACAACTATTAGTTCAGTATTCAGATGGCACCGTATGAGGCCGTGTATGGGATCTAGTGTAGATCTCTAGTTGGTTGGTTTGAGACTGGCGAGGCTAGACTATTGGGGACAGAGTTGGTTTAGGATGCCTTAGAGAATGTGAAAGTGATTCAGGACAGACTTCATACATCTTTGTCACGCCAGAAGAGTTATGCGGACCGGAAGGTTCGAGATGTATTTTACATGGTGAGTGAGAAGGTCTTGCTGAAGGTTTCGCCCATGAAGGGTGTTATGAGATAGAAATAAAGGGAAGTTGAGCCGCGATCTATTGGACATTTTGAGGAACTTAGGAGAATTGGAGAGGTGACCTATATGCTTGCTTTGCCACCCAGTTTGTCGGGCGTTCATCCGGTATTCCATGTTTTTATACTCCGAAGGTATGTTGGGGACCCATCTCGTGTTTTGGATTTTGGCACAGTGCAGTTAGATGAGGGTTTGCCATATGATGTGGAGCCAGTGGCTATTTTGGGTCGACAGGTTCGAAAATGGAGATCAAAAGATATAGCATCAGTGAAAGTGCAGTGGAGAGTCGGCCCATGGAGGAGGCTACCTGGGAAACCAGGCGGGAGATGCAGAGCAGATATCCTCACCTATTTGAGACTTCAGGTATGTTTCTTAACTCGCTCGAGGACGAGCGTTTGTTTAAGTTGGGGAAGATGTGACGACCAGACTCGTCGTCTCATGAGTTATCGCCCCGTTCTTCCAATTTTCTGCTTCTATATGTTTCATTATCGGTATTTGGCATGTTAGAGTTGATTTGGAGTGGTTTTGATAATAAATGAGACACTTAGTCTCTTTAAGGAAGGCTTAGTTTGGAAAAGTCAACCGGAAGTTGATTTGTGTGTTAGTGGGCTTGGATGTGAATTCTGATGGTTTGGTTAGCTCCGGGAGGTGATTTGTTACTTATTAGTGTGATCGGAAGTGGTTTTGGAGGTCCGGTGTAGAATTAGGCTTGAATTGGCGAAGTTAGTATTTTGGCAATTTCCTATTGATAGGTGAGATTTTGATCCGGGAGTCATAATGGAATTTCGAGAGTTGCTAAAGCTTTGTTAGGTGATTTAGGATGTGTGTGCAAAATTTCAGGTCATTCAGACGTGGTTTGGTTGGGTTTTTGATCGAAAGGGTGTTTTGAAATTTTAGAAGAACTTAGGATTGAATTCGATGTAATTTGATGATTTGGGCGTTGTTTGAGGTGTTTTGATAATTGGAACAAGTTTGAATGATGTTTTAGGATATGTTGGCATTTTTGGTTGAGGTCTCGGGGGCCTCAGGGTGATTTTGGATGGTTAACGGGAATTTTTGAATTTGGAAAATGCTGTAGAAATGCTGCAGTCAGTGTAGAGAAAATTTGTTCATTGCGATCGCAAGCCTGGGGCCGCGATCATATAGAAGGAAAATGGAAGGCCAGATTTTTGTTCATCGCAATCGTGGTTGGACGTTCGCGATCGCATAGAGTTGGATGGTGAAGCATCACGTTCGCATGGGTCGAGTCGCGATCGTGTAAGAGGGGGAGCTAAAGCTCCGCGATCGCATTCGTCTGGTCGCGATCGCATAGGCCAATTTGGAGGCCTTGGAATTTTGTTCTCCGCAATCGCATGGCTTGGGCCCTGATCGCATACGGTTAATTGAGGGGCTGAAAATTTGTTCTCCGTGATCGCGTGCCTGGGGCCGCAATTGCATTGAGTAAAAGCCTGGAGCTGGGCAAAATGTTTAAGGACATTTCATCCGCAAGCTAACACATTTCTTTCACCATTTTTGGGCATTTTGAGAGCTTTTGGATGGGGATTGAAGAGAGTTTCAACTGGGATCGATTGGAGTAAGTTTTATGAGTTAAATCCATGATTTTATGGAAGAATCATCCTTGAAATTCATGAGAATATAGCCAAATTGTAAGAAATTAGGGCTTGAATTTGAAATTCCAAATTCGAGATTTGAGGGGCCAAATTTGGTCTGATTTGAGAGATTTTGGTATGTATAGACTCGTGGCGAGATAAGGAACCCGTTGGTGTAAAACGTTTTGAGTTTTGAGACATGGGCTCGGGGCTCGATTTTTGTCAAATTCGTGAATTTTGATATTTTTGGATTGGGTATTGTCTCTTTAGCATAATGCGACATATTTGTTGTGATTTTGGGCAGATTCATCGCATGAAAAGGCCAATTTGAGAGGCAAGGGCATAGCAAGCTAGACTTTTGGCCGTCTTGAGGTGAGTAATAGATATAAATGATGTCCTGAGGGTTTGAAACCCCAGAATTTCACATCGTAACGCTATATTAAAGCGTGATACACGCTCCATGACGAGTGCAGGGTCATTTGTTATTGGGGATTGTGACTTGGTCCGTCTCGAGTGATGTGTTTACCGTGTTTTCTACTAGAACGAAATTGACAATCATCTTTACTTGGATTTAATTTTTACATTTGGGCTTCGTGCCAATTATTTGAATCCTTCAGTAATTGATATCACTATTTTCTCATATTTTGCATATCATTTTATCTCATTCCAAGGTTTTAAATACTGTTTTGCAAACTCAGCTATCTTTCTAATTTGAAAACTTAAATGATATTTATAAATGATATTTTGGGCGGAGAACTACTATTTTACAAATGCCCAAGGGGCTTATGAAGATTTCTGGACTGAGCATGGATCGGGCTGCGCATCGCAGCAGTATTACATTAATCTTGAGGCCAAGGGCCAGGTTGATTACATTGATATTGAGGTCGAGAGCCTGGTTGATTATATTGATATTGAGGCCGAGAGCCTGGTTGATGCCACAAGATGGCTTGATATTGCGCTTGGGCTGTAGAAGCCCCTTCGGAGTCTGTACACACCCCTAGTGAGCGCTGTCGACGATAAATAAATGGATGGCTCGGGCTGCACGCCGCAGTGGATACCAGAATATGCCCTCATATGCATTGCATTTCACTCATGTATTTGTTCTTTATCTGTTATACCTGCCTTAGTACCAGTACTCTGATTTCATTGACTCGTTGCTTCACTTTTAAATGTTCTAAACTGCCAGTTATAGTTTACTTTGTATTTTTCCATGATTTCTTATTCTCAGCCTTTATTTATGTTTATTACTGACTGGGTCGGAGTACTCACATTACTCCCTGCACCTTGCGTGCAGATCCAGGTACACCACAGGCTGAGTGAGGATTTGTTTAGCAGAGCAGCAGTATCTGGGAGTATCGAGGTAGCTGCATGGCGTTCGCAGCCTTGATCTCTCCCCTCTATCTCTATATTTTATTCAGCATTTTCCTAGATATACTTGTAATAGGTGGATATTCTATATTAGAGGCTCATATTCGTGACACTGGATTTTATTGGGCTATGTTGTAGTATTATAATTAAACTTCCACAGATTTTATCATTTTTTTAACTTTGAATAAGATGACTTAATAAATTTATTGTGATATTACCTATAATCTGAGTATAAATTTGTGATAATGTTGTTGAATGGTCGGGCTTGCCTAGCAGTGTGTTGGGCGCCATCATGACCGGGGTTGGGGTCGTGACATCGGGAGAGGAGGGGTGTTGCTCCAGTGGACAACTAAGATGCGGGGCGCGTCTTAGGTTGTTCGGACACGTGCAGAGGAGAAGCCTAGATACTCCTATTAGGAGGTGTGAGCGGTTGTCTTTGACAGGTACAAAAAGAGGTAGAGGGTGGCCCAAGAAGAATTGGGGCGAGGTATTCAGACGAGACATGACGTGGCTCTACATTTTCAAGTACATGGTTCTTAATAGGATGGTGTGGAGATCGAGCATTAGGTCTTTGTTCCGGTTTCCTTCTTTGTACCAATGAGTATGATTGTGTTTTGTCTAGCTATGCTAGTGATTATGTAGTGTTTTACACCTTTTCATAATACTTGTATTACTATTTTTCCATTTATTTGTTGTCTCTCACGTTGCTAATTATTTTTCGGGTTTTGTTGTCACAAATATATTGTATATGATCCGAGGGTCTCCAGAAAACAGCTTCTATATCCCCTCTAGGGTAGGGGTAAGGTATGCATGCACTCTACCCTTCCCAGACCCCACTGGTGTGATTTTACTAAGTTGTTGTTATTAACGGGTAAAATTTGTAGTTTAAGTATTTTCTATATTAGTGTTTTAAATAAGTAAAAAATTATTATCTTTTTAATTTATTTTGAAAAAGGTTTTTTTGTACGATTTAATAATTAAAATGATATAGGTATGTTAATGAAATAATCCCTTCATCAAACAAAATGTTAAAAAACTTAGCTTAAAGTAACAACTTAAACTAGGAAAAACAAGAGATATACAGAGACAAAGAGGAGAGATTCCTATTTCTTCCATGTATTCAAGTGTATACGATGTGATTCCCAATCCCTCTATTTATAGGATGACACTGAGGTAAAACGAAGGGAATGTCGACCCCTTCCTGAAGATGAATATGGCAATACGTGATAAAAGTAATGAATAAAAATGTGCAATGCATGCTTGGACCAACACCACACAACTCACCTCCATGAGAGGTTTGAATGAAATAAAGAGAATGAACATCATTGTCGTTACATGAATATTTTGATCGTGTACATGTGATACACCAAAAACATTTTGATATGACTTATAAAAAAATTATTAAAGGCAAAATATTAAATCAAGAAATAATTTTGCTTATGATGATTTTGACCATAACTGTTATTATGATATGATTTCTGTAAAGAAGACATTTGCCATTGGATTAACTCCATAATGCACAAAGATGGGTTCCCAAAGTTGAGGAAGAAAGTTAGTTTATATAACATGAGGGAAAAACAAAACAAACATTTTAGAAAAAGTTACGTGGAATGAATTATCATATCCTTGAGTAAGATAATATGAACTTGAAGTTCATAGAAAGATAATTTATCTTCAATATAATGCAAAATATGTCAGACACACATGCTGACCCCATAAAAGTAATTATATTCTCACTGCAATCCTCCTATTAGAATAAGTCCTAGAAGAAAAAAGTCTATAGTACGGTTAGAGCGTATAGTCCAATTGATTTAAAATAAAATTCTTGATAAAAGAAGAGAAGAAAATGATCAAAATGATCATAATAAGGAGGTATTGTTCTATAATGAAGAGATATCTATATTGTGTCTTTATGATAATATGTTGGAACTGATATAAAATATCCCTAGATGACATCTATCGCAGCGCTAAGTATAGATGGTGATCTGTAACAACCCGATAGGTCATTTTGAGAATTTCACTTTGCTCGGTAGTTTGGAGGCACGAATAGCTCCGTATGATGTATTAGGACTTGTGTGAAAAATCTGAGTTCCTTCCGAGTTTATTTGATATGTTTTGGCACAAGTTTTTGGAAGTCAAAAGTTTGAAAGTTTATTAAGTTTGATTTGAGGTGCGTTTCTCGATTCGATGTTGTTATGCATGATTTGAGGCATCGAGTAAGTCTGTATTATGTTGTGAGACTTGCTGGTATTTTCGTATAGGCTCCCGAGGGGCTCGGGTTTCAGATAGATTTGGGTTGTGTTGCACTCGTTTTCTTATGTTTCGACGTTGTTTCTTCAAGCATAAATGGTACCATATAAAATAAATAAACTCTTATTTCTATTTTTATTGAAGCATTAGATCCGTATCGTAATTACGGAGCCATAGCAAAAAGAATCATCGAATTTGGACATCATATGAGTATTTTATTGTCATTTTACTAAGAATTAAATTGCTAGAATTTTCAGATTAATTATAAAATTGCCATTGATTTCGTATTGAAAAATCTGCACTATTTCTAAATAGTGGAATCAACATATCTCTTTAATTATAAGGTCAAATGGAGTGATTCAAAAGCCTAAATTGACTGAAATTGCACCAATAATCCATTGGATGTATCAAAAGAAAGTTTCAGTGCCACATAAAACGAGGTAGAACAGCTTAATAAAAATACTTAATATCGAAGGTTTGTTCATTTGGTCATATTTTGAGTTGGGGAGCTCGAATTTCGATAATTTGTGGGGACAATATTTATCATATGGATTGAGGTAAGTGTTCTATACTCAATTTTGGTTATATTTCATGAATCCATGTTCGCTTTTGGCATTTGATGGATGATTTCAACGTGAAATTTGGGGGTTTTGTCTAATATTTTATAAAGTGAAATTTTGAGTTTTGAACATCGATTCGGAGTCAAAATTGAGTGAAACTAGTATGGTTGGGCTCGTAATTGAATGGATTATCAGACTTTTTGAGTTTTGTTGTTCCGAGGTGCGGGGCCCAGGTTTGAGTTTTTGGTCAATTTTGGGATTTTAATTAAAGATTCAACCTTTATCGATTGGGTTTGTTTCCTTTGGCAGTATTTGATGTATTTGAATTGCTTTTGGCTAGTTTTGAGTCATTCAGAGGTCGAGGTAAGTAACACTTCAAAACTTTGTGCTGATACCAAACCCCAAATTATGTATTTTGTGTCTAGGTGATGCACATGCTAGGTGACGAGTGTGTGGGTGTGCACTGTGTGAATCGTGACTCTGTTATTCCTGTGGTACTGTGCAGTTATGTGATCTTATCTGTAACTATGAAATCTCTATGTACATAAGCTATTGAGTTGTGATCTATGTTAGAAATCATGTCTATGTTACATGCTTATTCTGTTGAGACCTTCTGAGGTCATATTACTGTTAAATTATTTATTTAAATTGCAATTCATGCTCAGTTATGTTCATTCATATCATATCATATCATATCATATCATATCATATCATATATTAGTGTATGTTGCTATTTATTGACATACCATATCATCAATTTTTGCTAGTTTTATGGCGTTGTGAACCCGAGATACTAGAGAGATTGAAGACTGCATGAGGCAAAAGGCCTAAGTGTTAAAGATATTATGGGATCAGGATACATGCAGCAATATATATTATTGGTTTATGATTTGAGCGGGCTGCATGCCGCAATATATTTTACTGATTTATGCTATGGTTGGCTTGTTATAGTGATTGGAATGAAAAAGCCCATTGCGAGTCTGTGTATATATATATATATATATATATATATATATATATATATATATATATATATATATATATATATATATATATATATATATATATATATATATATATAT
>MU675071.1:190197-230264 GCA_026770625.1 Nicotiana glauca
AAATATATATATATATATATATATATATATATATATATATATATATCGGGTTGCACATTGCGATGGGCCTTATGGATATGTATATGTAGATCGGGTTGCATGCCGCAAAGGGCCTTATTGCTATCTATATGTGGATCAGGTTGCACGCCGCAACAGATATTGTATAGTGCTGAGTGACGAATATGCTGAGTATTCAACATAGTGTGTGGAAAGCGTGAGATGGTGAGATTGTGTATCCTGAGTGTATTAGTACACGAGTTCATCACTGGGACACATTGCATTGACATGCACACATGACATACATGAATAAAGATGCATTTTTCCTCATATTGCACGGTATCACTTCATTCATGACTTCTCACACATATTGACATATAGGCATAGAGATGTATTTTCCTCATGCCATTTGAAATGAAGCATTTCCCTGGGGAAAGCTTTTTGGAAAATTTGTTTCAAACTTACTCATATTTTTTATTTCGGTAAAAGACTTGGGTTTTCATTGATATACTTGAAAGGCGGATATATTTTCTGGAACTTTTAAAGACCTGAGCATGTTATCTCTGTGTTACTTCTTTTATTACTTTCGTTATGTTATTATGAATTGTTGTTGGTTATTGGTATTTGACTTTGACCCATGTCCCTACTCGTCACTACTTTCAACCAAAGGATTGGGTTAGTACTTATTGAGTACATGGGGTTGGTTGTACTCATACTACACTTCATCACCTTGCATGCAGATGTTGGATGATGATGTTGTGTTCGATGGGAGCTGGATTTGAAGGTGTGCATGCATTTCGGTTATAGCTACCTCTTGTTCATGGTAGCTCTAGACTTGTCAAAGATCCATTCATGTATATTTCAAACAGATGGTGTACTTTATTTCATATCAACAACAACAACAACAACCCAGTAAAATTCCACAAGTGGGGTCTGGGGAGGGTAGTGTGTACGCAGACCTTACCCCTACCCCAAGAGGGCAGAGAGGCTGTTTCCGAAAGACCCTCGGCTCAATATGATAAAAAAGACAAAAAAGACAAAAGAAGAGAGTATTAGATTCACCGCGGAAATCATACGGTAAAAGGAACATAGAAAGCAGGAGAAGAAAAAAAATAATAATAATAATAGTTCAAAGCAGAAACGATGGTTTGTAAATCGATCCTACATCGTAAATAGAAAATAGTAAAACTCGACATTGCCCCTAGCTATCTTAGACAAAAACCCACCGAACTAGTCCACTACCTCCTAGCCTATAACCGAAATACTCTTCTTCCATAACTTCCTATCAAGTGCCATGTCCTCGGAAATCTGAAGCCTCGCCATATCCTGCCTGATCACCTCTCCCCAATACTTCTTTGGCCGCCCTCTGCCTCTTCTCGTGCCTTCCACGATCAACCGCTCACACCTCCTTACTGGAGCATCTAGGCTTCTCCTCTGTACATGACCGAACCATCTGAGCCTCGCTTCCCGCATCTTGTCATCAATAGGGGCCACGTGCGCCTTCTCTCGAATGCTATCATTCCTAATCTTATCCTTTCTAGTGTGCCCACACATCCACCTCAACATCCTCATTTCAGCTACTTTTATCTTTTGGATATGTGAGTTCTTAACAGGCCAACATTCAGCCCCATACAGCATGGCCGGTCTAACCACCGCTTTATAGAACTTACCTTTGAGTATTGTTGGCACTCACTTATCACACAAGACTCCAGATGCTAACCTCCACTTCATCCATCCTGCACCAATACGGTTTGTGACATCATCGTCGATCTCTCCTCCCCCGTGGATAATCGACCCAAGATACTTGACGCCGCTTCTATTTGGGATAATTTGTGACTCAAGCCTCACATCCACGTCCACTTCCCCCGGCCCGGCGCTGAACTTACACTCGAGGTATTCCGTCTTCGTCCTGCTTAGCTTGAAGCCCTTCGACTCAAGAGTCTGTCTCCAGACTTCCAATCTCTCGTTAACACCAGAAATCTTAAATACTCATGATTTGTACTATTAGTCCTTGGAAAATGTATAAGATTCAGACATTTTCTTTTGATTAATTGTCTTATTAAATTTTATTGGAATTGGATAGTTGTTAATTATCTTACCTAACAAGTTGGGTTAGGTGTCATCACGACTAATTAGATTTTGGGTCGTGACAGGATCTTAAGTTTTTCGAATACAAAGACAAAAATATTGAATGAATGGAAGAGTCACATTTCGAATAGAATTGGTTTAAGATTAAAGATGTGTAGTTTTTTACATGCGGTTCATATACTCAAAAGTAAAAAGTCAATAGTGTGTACAATCACTTTTATCTATCTTATATGTCCAGAATGACATGAAAATGTTATATACATCTAAAGTCTATTTATATCGCTTATTTGACTATACTTATATGATAATTCATGAACGATTAAAACACTTATAACATATACAATTCTTTGAGAATTTCGAATTACCACCTTCCAAGTGTAATTTATGCACATATGTATCTTGCTGTAATTACAAGCATGATACTATGATAGCGAAATTTTTTACCTCTATGGAGATATTGAAAAAGTCATTCCACAACATTTCATTGGAGTTAACAGTGCTGATTTATTCACCAAATCTTTGTCGATGTCAACCTTCAAGAAGCTAGTAGACAAGCTTGGGATGCGAACGCTTAAAGATGTGAATTGATTGTCTCATCAGGGGGAGTTAATGCACGTTTTACTGCTATTTCCTTATAAGATTTTATCAAAAAGGGTTTTCCGTGCAAGATTTTTAACGAGACAAAAAAGCGTATTGTAGAGATATGTACTCTTTTTCCGTCTCTAGAATTTTTTCTCACTTGGTTTTATTTTAGTTTAGGTTTTAACGAGGCACAGTATCTGTTGATTAGACATTCAAGGGAGAGTGTTATAAATAGAATTGTACTCAAGGTGAATGTCAATATTTTAGAGAGATTCCAAGGTTTATTACTTAGTGGGTAAGTCATTTTTTTCCTATATGTATAAGAGTTATATTCCATTGTAAATCATAACAAATCAATATGAATTCCGTCTCTCCACTTTTCTCTGCAATACTTTTATTCTTCTTCTATTATTTTATAATAGAACCATAATCTTCTATCCTATTTATTTTTGGTTGAATACATAAACAGCCCCCTAAATGTGGATTTTTTTAATCTAGACACTTAATCTAACCTCATGACTTATTGTGCACTCAATCTCTATTCAAATTCTGTCTAATGGACACTAGAAGCTGACATCGCACAGAAGGTGAATGTCACCTATTTTAAGTGTTTGAACCAAATAAAAAGAGCTGAAATAGTCTGCTTCTTCATCATTGGAGCCTCACCCTTCTGATCTCCCTTTTCACAACAAGATTCCTCGAATCTTATTTCCTACTACAAAGCACGACTAGCCTACTGATTTTTTTCTTATTGCTCTTATTTTATTTTCGAGAAAATAGAAAATTTCTCTCAACACTTACAAACTACCATGACAATGGCCCCTCTCTCTTCAATAACATAACTTCATCAAACTAAAACAAACACAAATGTAATTCAACACACAAATTCAACAGAGAACTTCATGAATACACCCAGCAATAAAGAAAAAGAAAAATGCAAAGAAGAATTTTCAGCTCATCACACTTTTTAATTTTAACTATAATTTCGTAATTGCTAAAGAATTCTATTGTTCTCTTTGGGGCTGATGATATAAGATTTGTTGGTTTATTCCCAAATTACTAACTCGTACTTCCATTATGAGTAAACCCTGAAGGATTTTTCGCAATTAATTGCTTGATATTCAATAACAGATTTAGCGTTGTTCACGTGCCGAGTTAGAAAATAAAATTTTTGACCAAAATTTATGGAACTTGGCCGTAATTAGTGGATGAGACGTGACGATCTCGCCGAGAATGATCTCTGATATGGTCTAACAAAAGAAAGTCTTAAAAAAAGAGAAATGCTAGTGGGAAAGAAGACCAATAGAGGAAAAAACCCATAAACTAATAGAATAAACTACAAACTAATTGAGATTTAGAAACAACTATGTAATTTTCTAGGAAAAAGAAGATGAAATGGGGAGTAGAGTTTGAAAAAAAAATAGTTACTTTCACTTTTTTAATACTCAATTTTTTTTAAAAAAAAAGGAAGAAATTGTCTCAAAGTTTTTTGGGAAAGAAACACATGTCTATATTTCATTGGGTTTTGCCACATTTGTTTAACAAAAAAAATAGATTTTTAGTCAAAGCTAGAATTTTAGAAGAACGCGGGTTACTGATAATTAAAAAAATATATAAAGAAAGAAATTTGAGAATAATATGATCATAAAGCAAGTAAATCATAGTGTATTCCAATAATATTTCGTGTCCCAACAATTGTTCGTTCTTCCCCTTTTTATAGCTACTTTGGGAGTATAAGCCTTGCCTTTGTTATAATGAGGCTATAATGAGCAGTTAATGGCTTTAAATGCTATGTTACACGATCATATATATTAAATATATATTCTCTAATGTCTTCAATATCTAATACTCATTAAATGTTGTACTTGGACCCTCATACACTGTCATATTCATCCCCTTAATTCTCTCAGATCTTTGAACTTTAAATGACCTGAATAGGTACAGGTGTTGAGTCACTTGAATAACCGCACGTGCCTCTTCTGTTACTTTTGCTCATACCTATTGTCGCCTGTTTCTTCTTAGCTAATTATAATTCTTTGACTATTTGACTAGTCCACATGTCATGACACATCACCTTTAATATAAAAACTCAATTTTTCCCAATACAGATAGTCCCCCTACTTTCCATTTATTCTTCGGTTGAATATTTGGGAAGTGGATTTCATTAAAGGAGAATTTTTGTCACCATTAATGCTATGACAAGATTGACGCTTCAGTAGTCACTTCTATTTTAATGCTTTTTACACGTGTCAACTCCTTATCAATTCTGCAATTTGCACCTCTTTTCAATGCTTTTTTATGGCTCCACTATTCATGAAGTACCAGTTACCATTATTATGACTCTTCTATTATTGCTTTTTCACTTTTTATGGATGCCTATCAGTATAAATATAATTTTACCTTTTACTTCTTACCATATAAAACTTTCTTCGAACATTTGAACTGTGCAAATCTTCATTCACTTCTTCTTCCTCCTCATCATGTCTTCTTTGAACCCTAACCCTAGGAGAGTTCCCATCTTAGACAACTTTCCCAATGCCCCTGTTGGACATATAAGGGGTGGTAGACTTTGTAATTTATGATCTTCTCGCGCTGGTGGTTCGGCAGTGCCTTCTCCTAGTTCATGTCCTTCTTCTAGAACTAGGGGTTCTTTTACTCAATGATCTTCGTCTAAGGGTAAGGAACCCTCTGAACCATTACAAGAGCATTTGGTAGAAGAGATAGTCCCTAATGACTTATATTTTCATCATGATAGGCAATCACTTCAAAGCCAAGTTTCTGGCTTAGACTGTGCTGACATTTACCCCACTCAAATTATAGAGGTTTTAGCTCATATAGTTTACAAATATTATCATTGGAGTCATCATTTTCCCACTGTAATTCCCAATCCAAATCAAAGAATTACTTCCTATATAACTGGGCTTTCTTTCGTTTACACATACCCTTTTACTCTTGGGTTTAAACCAGCTATTGATCCAGTGATCCTTGATTTTTGTCGTTTCTTCAAAGCATGCTTAGCACAAATCGGCCCGCTAACATGGAGGGTTGTTGCTTGTTTAATACATCTAGCCAATTTGGAAGATGTTTATTTTACCTTCCCTCACTTAATTCACCTCTACTCGCCTAGACTTTTTCGCAATGGCATTTTTACTTTTGTGTCCAGGAGTAAGAGGGTTTTTGTGAGCCCAGAGGATAATAAGGACCATGGCTGGTATGCCCGATTTGTTACTTCCCCCACAGTTGGTTTAGTGGGTAAAGAAAGTATTCCCTTCCGAGAGAAGTGGAACTTTGCATGTAAGTCTTTTACCCTTCTCATACCTTTTTTCTTTCTATTTTTTCAATTTCTCTAACATTGTTTTGTTTTTTTTAGCACCCATGGGAGTTGTGGAGAACGTTCCCAATTTTTGTGCTTGGGTAGATCAGTTGTTGAAGATCGCGCCTATGGAGGCTAGGTCTTGTAAATCTATTTCCAATCATTATGGTTGGAAAGTGAAGACTCACGGTAAGAGTTTTTGTCTTTATCGTACGTAATATTTTTCCCTTTGTTGTTTTAACTTTTATCCTTTCTTTTTTTCAGGATTTTCTATTCGAGGTGTTTCTACTAAAGCAGTTGTGGTCTCCTGTTCCTCTTCAGGAACTCAAATTTCGTTAGAAAAGGCTAAGGATATACTCATGAAGAGAAAAACCCTTGAAGAGAATGACTCCGAGGAAGAAGAGGAAGGTTATTCCTTGATGACAAGACCAAGAGTTAGGAGACGTATAGTTTCCGATGACGAGGCTGAATTTTCACCTTGTAGTTCTCCTACCAAAACTATTGACACCTAGGTAATACTTTATGATGATGATGTTGTTACCCCTCGTGATACTCGTGACTCTATTAACCATCTTTTTGTTAATGGTTTTGAGAGTGGTGAGTTAGGGCCTTTTTTGGAGGAACTTCCCCTATCTTCCTCTTTAACTCTCATATCTACAATTCCTTCTTTACCTTCTCCTACCTTACCTTTGATCCCTTCCTTACCTGCTCCATCTGCTTCCATTCCTTCCTCTGCTATTTTTACTTCTACTGCTCCTCTTTTGGCAGTTCCCCCTTCTATTGTCCATCATACAGAAGTGGGTACTACGAGTAGAAATGTTGCTATAAGGAGCATGACAATTGAAGTTCCTGCCAATAACAGTCTTTGAAAAAGTCAGGTTAGGTGGATGTCTGCCTCGAGCCTTTGATTGGTCCTATTGAGAAAGAAAAAATGAATAACATAGTTGTATAACTTTGATGAACGACATAGTTCAGCTACTTTGAAGGTATTTTCCTTCTTTCTTTACTTTGCAAAAATTTCTGTTTCTAGAATTTTTATTTTCTTCCTTTATCATTTTCAGGCCAATCTAATTGGCATGGAGCTGATGAGTAGAGCTTCTCTACTAGAGAAGGTAGCACTTGACTACGAAAAGTCTGTTTTTGATTTAAAGAAGATAGCTCGTGACTCTCAGTTGGAAGCGGCTAATTCAAAGGAGCAATTCGATGGTGCACAGATTACTATAGAAGATTTATAAAGGAACAAAAGTAACCTGGAACAACAGGTTAGAGAACTATCCTCAGAGCTTGCGGTCGCCAAGGCTTCTTAAAGTCAGGCAGAGAAAGAAAAAGTGCACCTCGAGTATTCTTTCTCAGAGCAAATATATAAGGCTAGTGAAGAGATTAGAGAACAAAAAGCACTTTTAGCTCAAAAAGAAGTTTATGCTGGAGACCTGGTGCAAAGTCTGACTCACACACAAGTGGATCTACGAACTTCTGATGATAAGGTACGTTCCTTGGAAAGTTCCCATGCCTCTCTTCAAGCCTCTTATAGCTCAACCTTGGTTGAAAATGAAGAACTAAAGAGTGAAATTGCTGTCTAGGAAAGAGACTATGAGCTTCTCGAAGATAAAATAGTCGTTGAGGTAAGTTGGGCTTTTCTAAACTCTCGCCGTGATGCCTTAGTTGAAGCTGGCCAGGAGAACTTCAACTTAGAGTCAGAATTAGCCAAAGTTATGGAGACCATTGAAAAGGCTCAACAACCACTGGATTTCCCTTCTCCCGTGATTGGACATCCCGCAGTTAAAGCTCATGAAGTTGAAATTTCCGAAGCTGAAGCTCCTGAGGGTGAAGTTCCTATAAGTGAGGCTCCCGAAGCCGAAATTCTAGTCAACGTTGAAACTAGTGCGGGCATCAAGTCTCTTCCTAACCCATACGAGCCTACAGTTGCAAGCCAAGCAGAAGTCGTGTCTGTAGATGCCCCTGCTCAAATTGGAACCGTTGCTCCTCATGTTCATGTTTCACTTCCTCAATCTTCTCAGTGATCAGTTATTCTTCTCAATGACCAATTTTTTGAATTGGATTTGCTTTTTGTTTTTTTTTCTTTTTGGAAAAATGGTAATCAGACCTTTAGTTTCATTTAAGGTTTGATTTTAGAAGTACGAGTCCCCAAGTCTTGTTATGGGGCAATTTGCATGCATGAACAGTTTAATGACTTAATTTTAAATGTTTAAGAAGTTTTTTGTTAAACTTCCGTTTATTCTATTCTTGCCTTTTTATTTTCAAGAACTTAGAGAATAGTTTGTATTTTTGTTCTTTGAAAATGCTTCTATTAATCTCATGACTAAATAGTTTAAACATGAGTTTTATAAAAGAGGGCCCTTTTATATTTCAACACTTAATGAAGAAGACGTCTCAACATCATAATGGTGTTATTATACGATGAAAGAAATAGGAACACACATGTTTCTTTTGAAATAACTTTGACAAGTTTTTATTTCTGAACCTTGACAAGTTTTGAATAATACTTTACATGTATTTGAATTACATCTATAGCTTTCTCGTAACTATTTTTCTTGTATCAGATTTTTACAAAAGAAGAAAAATAGATACAGGGTTTTTTCTTATAACCCATTTTAGTACATAGTCTTTAGCCTGACTGTTTTGAGGTACATTGGATCCCCTTAGCTCCGGAACATTAGGAAGAGTTTGAGAGATGACTCCATTGTTCTCATGGGAAAGAACACTATGATGAATGCCATGACTTCATAGCTTTTACTCTGTACTTGTTTCTTCTGGGCTTAATTTTCCACAATCTTTTTGCCTTCTTTATACACGTGCATGTGTATATTATGTAGTCCCCTAAGTGTTTGAGTGTTGAAGTATGAAGCCTCGAGCACTTTTTAGTTTCTCTCACTTGGTCCTTTTCCTGAAAAGGAAAAACATACGGGACTCGGGGGTGCGATTATAGATGAAGACTTCTTTACCCGTCAGTATTTCTATCAGAATAATTGTAGCCCTGGTGACTCATCATTTAGTACGGGTTAGCATTTTGCCTATCATCTAAAATCGTTAGTAAAATTTTAACAACTCAAAAATAAAATTTAACATGGTGATACCTGACCGTGGGTATTCCCTTAGAAGTAGTATTTCTTCAAATGAACAGCATTCCAATGAGAAGATAGTACTTTCCCGTCCATTGCCTCAAATTTATATGCTCATTTTCCAGCAATATCACGAACTCTATAGGGTCCTTCCCATGTTGGACTTAATTTCCCCGTGTTAGCAGCTTTTGTGGATTGAAAAAACTTTTTGAGCACGAAGTACACAATTTTGAAGAATCTGAGGCATGCTTTCCGGTTGCAATATCGTTCTATGACTTGTTTTTGTGCAGCCATTCTTATTAGGGCAGCTTCTCTTCTGCCCTCGAGTAAATCAAGATTGACCCGCATCTCTTCATTATTTTATTCCTCCGTCGCCTGTGCGAACCGTGTACTTGGTTCTCCTATTTCAACTGGAATCAAAGCCTGAGCTCCATAAACCAATGAAAATGGCATTGCTCCTGTACTCATTTTTGCAGCTGTACAGTAAGCCCATAAAACCCAGGTAACACTTCAGGACAGTTACCTTTTGATTCGTGTAAACGCTTCTTCAAATTGTTGATTATGACCTTATTTGTTGATTCTGCTTGTCCATTACCTAAGGGATGATAAGGTGTGGACGTGATCCTTTTGATATGCCAACTTTAAAAAAAAATTGTGATTTGAGCTCCTATAAATTGAGATCCATTACCACATACGATCTCTTTTGGTACTCTGAATCGGCATATGATGTTTGATCGCGCCCGACTCTAGTCCTAAAAGGGATAAGCGGTCGCTGCAAATATAATCTGGTCTAAAAGTTCGGAGTCGAATCCCACAAAGAACTAAGACTTAGCTGTATCTATTTAATATTACTAAGAATACAGGATTGAACAATTTTCTAAAACTGAAAATAAATAAATACCAGAAAACTAACTATGCTTGCATTGTAGACAATTGGAATAAAGGTCTAAGGTAATGATTTCCCCCATTGTTGATTTCCTTAGTTGTATATTTCTTATAGCTTTGACTTAGTTGCCTCTATCAATCATGAACTCTCCAGCTATCATAAATCTCTCTCAAGCAATTATGATAATTTACTAGACGTACTCTCTCAAGTTACGCTAGCTAGATTCACATTACAGTTCACTTATATCTCATCCGAGGTATCGTTATCTCTAATACAACGTCTAAACCCACGGTTATGGCTCTCGCTATACTCCAGGAGTGATGTTGTTCAAACAACTACCTAAATATGCACTCTCTCTCAAGCAGATACATAATAAATAGGAACGGTTAATTGAGGATCCTTACAATTAACCAAAATCAAAACGTAGTTGAACAAATAGAGATTAACAACCAACTCAAAAATATATTAATATAACAATCAAATAATCCACAACGGGTTTCACCCAAAACGTTAGATTAGAAAAGTTATCTACTCATGAAAATAACAAAAATCACAAAAGAATTCATATTCAAAGGTAAAGGAACAAAGAAGAATATTAAAGATTGATGCCCAATGATCCTCCTTGCCTCTTGCCCTTCCTTATGATGTTTTTCACTTCCCAAAAATCCTTCTCCTGGTTCTTAGCCGGCCTTCTTCATTTAATATAGGGTTTATGGCTTAAAATATCGAGTTTTTCACTTTGGTCCCTGAATTTTACGCGTCATGATGCGGTCCTACCGCGGTTACGCCAGGACCGCGGCCAGAGTGGCCTTCAGAATCTGCAGCAGTGTTCTGCCGTGGTCCTACCGCAGTTACACATGGTTCCATTTGGAATTTGGAAAAATGGAAAACATTAAATTCTAGCCCTTTGAGTTAGCTTTCCAACCATATATTGTGAAGGCCGAATGGAGTTCTGAGCAAAATGTTATGTGCATTTTACTAGATAGTGTGCAATATGCCTACTCGAGTCTTCGTTTTGTTGTTTTATCATCCGTTGATCCCCGAATACGATCCCGGATTAATTCCTTACGATTTTACTCAGACTTCAAAGCTACAAATTACTTGAATTCATTTCATAACTTCTATATAGCTCGGAATCACTCCTACAAGGCATTAAACACACTGTTAGTGCAAAACACTAGCGATTAAAGCGCAAACTCAACTAAAGTGCAGTAAATTAGAGTGTAATAATCGACTAAAATATGTAATTATAGCCTATCATCAACACCCCACACTTAAAACATTGCTCGTCCTCGATCAATAAAACTACACTTTTTTTTATTTATAGACATGACCTATTTTAAACGATTCTCCTAACTCATCACACCAAGAGTATTTAAAATAGACTAAGCACAAAAGCGTAACATCTTCATCTCAAGATTTGACTCACAAGTACCACGCATTATTTACAACTCACCTACTTACTCTAACATAGAGGTCGCTGACATTACATTTCCTTCATGAATCAAGTGCCCTCACACAACAAAAGAGAGTAGTTTCATACAATAAAATTTAAGAACACTTAGGAACTCAAGATAGAAAGATTTCACTCACTCTCAGAAATAACATTCATATGCAACAAAAGATGCACCATAAGCTTGCCCGTAGTGTACTACTCCACTAATCGAGCTCATTCAATCTATGATCTATTAGGACTTTATTTGGTTGTAATGTAGGCTATGGAACGGGTAGGATACATTTAGATATAAGAGTGACTACACCTCCCTAAGCACTTTAACACATATACTTTAACATTCAAACCCCGTACTTATGTCAAACCAAACTCCACCTTCACATCAATGTATATTACCCCATACTTCTTTAAGATCACTTACATCAAGAGCCACCGCTTATCAAGGAATTATTTTTTTTACAACAATCCAGCTATTTTGTTTTCAATTCAAGTGGCTTTTACTTTTTCAAAATAATGCACCTTTCTACTTATTTCATTAGTTCCACTCAAAAGCCAAACCAACCACCCCACACTTTAAATTATACAAAGTTTATAACAATTCAAGTGCTCATGAGAGGTTACAATGGTTCAAATAGATAGTTAATTCAAACAAATGGGTAAGGCTTGTAATGTGGTTGCCAAAAAATAGGATTACGGGCTCAAAGGAGATAACTACGATACATAACAATTAGGTGGGTAAAATATACATATATGGCTCAACAAAGAAATTCCTATATCACTTCCTAGACTGAACAAAACTACTATTTTGCTTTGCAAACACACAGGGCAAGTTCTAGGCGTCAAATGCAATGCACAGAATATAACAAATTCTTACACGCACATGCACATAACTTACTCAGGATTGGTTTCATCAAGACACTCTAGTCAAAGCAGTTAAGCAAAGTTAAGATCATACAATTTAAGGTACTTATACAAGAGTGAAAATTTGAGCTTAAGCGTCACAATCAAAGTACTCAGTATTCTTAAGGCATAACAAAGTCAAGAGATATTGCTTCACTGGAAAACACAACACAATGGCTCCTACTCCCAAAAAAAACTAACTACACCCAGTTCAAATAAAACCCTTGCAAAAGAACTGTGGTTTAAAGAAACACCAAGGGATAATTCTTACACTACCTAACAAAAGAAAATCTTTTTGTACTTTTTCTTTATACTTAAATCCCTCAAGAAAATTGTCTAACAGATCCATCATCGGGAAAATTCCAATCTTTTCTATTCAAAAAAAATTATTCAATTAAATTAACACAACTAAAATAGCATAGAAAGTCACTCAGTCAATCTCCTCACCCCACACTTAAAATTATGCATTGTCCCCAATGCACACCATAACTAATAAAGGCTAAAAGAGACTCTCTGATAGCCCAAAGGCCGAAGCATTAGCAACTCATGGGGTACTCTGACTTCTCCCAAGCTTGGTCCTTCATGCGGGTACCTCACACTTAGTTTTAACCATTTGATTTGTTGTTGCATCCTTCCAATACCTTTACCTTCCATGCTCCTAGAAATTAAAAAATTGACACTAAAAAAATAATACAATTACAAAAAAAATAAACCAAAATAAAAGAAAGCAATAAAGCTGGGTTGCCTCCCTACAAGATCTTGATTTAACGTCGCGACATGACGCGGGTCACTTTTTGCCTCCACCTCGAGCTTATAAATTGAACCCCAAGTTTTGATTCGAGCTTATGATTATGGTCATGGGGCGGCGGAACAAATCTAGCTAGCCCAATGGAAATAATGTAATATTCTACACTCCTTGGCCTTTGTATGAGGTATGTAATCCTGACTTTCTGGCAAGAAGAGTACCAGAATATATGCACCTTGTTCCTCATTCCTTGACTTCTCAATTGGCTCGGATGAATCTATTTCCATATCGTCATCCAAGCACAATGTAGAAAAGTGTTTGGAATGAGGGCCAATGCACTCAAACACATGAACTTCAGGACTTTCAACATCCTCAACATCAATGATACTAGAGTCAACAACATTTGTATCCTCAATGTCCTTGGCTGACTCTAGTCTCACTTCTTCAACATTGACATTCTCAAATTGTAGTTGGATAGGTTGTTGATGTTCTACTCTGACCTCCCCAATTAACCCTCCAATTCATGCTCTTCTTGGCTACTATCCCCAATATTGGCTTGTTGAACATTAACAGCTTCAACCACTTGACTCAATTGAGCCTCCAACTTGTGAATAGTTGCCTCTTGCCTTTCTATCTGCAATTGTTTTTCATTATTTTGTTCCATAAAACACTTTAGCATATCCTTGATCTCTTTCAAGTCCGCATTCCCAGGTTCTTTGTTCCCATTAACTTCACAAGAAAAGGTAGAACCATCATACTAAGGGGTTAGGGGAAAATAAGAAATATAAGCACAACCATGAAGGTGAACATTTTTACCACCACACACATAACACAGATTCCACAAATAAGATTGAGTTAGTGCCCACAACTCGCTCTCAAGAACGTTTTGAAAATTTTGCCACGGGTGGTTTGCTTCACAATATGTATGGAGGTCAATAGTAGAATTATCTACACCTAAATTCCCACAATTCCAAGATGTCATGTTTCTCAAATTAACAGTTATAAAAAAATACAAAAAAAAAACAAAATAAAAGTTCAAACTTGAACCCTTGTAATATATACAGCTACAACTACAACGTTAGCCCCCCGACAACATCGCTAAAATTTGATCACGCCCAACTCTAGTCCTAAAATGAATAAGCGGTTGCTGCAAATATAATCTGGTCTAAAAGTCCAAAGTCGAATCTCACAGAGAACTAAGGCTTAGCTATATCTATTTAATATCACTAGGAATACATGATTTAACAATTTTCTAAAACTTAAAATAAATAAACAGCTGAAAACTAACTAGGCTTGAATTGTAGACGATTGGAATAAACGTCTAAGGTAATGGTTTCCCTCGTTGTGGATTTCCTTAGTTGTATATTTCTTATAGCTTTAACTTAGTTGCCTCTATCAATCATGAACTCCCCAGCTATCATAAATCTCTCTCAAGCAATTGTGATAATTTACTAGAGGCACTCTCTCAAGCTTCGCTAGCTAGATTTACATTATAGTTCACTTAGATCGGACGCAAGGCATCGTTATCTCTAATCCAACCTCTAATCGGACGCGAGGCATCGTTATCTCTAATCCAACCTCTAAACCCTCGGTTATGGCTCTCGCCTATACTCCGGGAGTGATGTTGCTCAAACAAATACCTAAATATGCACTCTCTCTCAAGCAGATATATAATAAATAGGACCGGTTAATTGAGGATCCTTTCAATTAACAAAAATCAAAAAGTAGTTGAACAAATAGAGATTAACAACCTACTCAAACTATATTAATATAACAACCAATTCATTTCCAATGGGTTTCACCCAAAACCTTAGATTAGTAAAGTTAGCTACTCATGAAAATAAAAAAAAATCACAAAAGAATTCATATTCAAAGGTAAAGTAACAAAGAAGAAGATTAAAGATTGATTCCCAATGATCCTCCTTGCCTCTTGCCCTTCCTTCTGATGTTTTTCACTTCCAAAAAATACTTCTCCCGGCTCTTGGCCGGCCTCCTTCGTTTAATATATGGTTTAAGGCTTAAAATCCCGTGTGTTGCACTTTGGTCGCTGAATTTTACGCGTCCTGCCGCGGTTCTACCATGGTTATGCCAGGATCGTGGCCAGAGTGGCCTGCAGAATCTACAGCAGTGTTCTGCCACGGTCCTACAGTGGTTACGCCCGGTTCTATTTAGAATTTTGAAAAACGTAAAACATGGAAGTTGTAGCCCTTAGAGTAGCTTTCCAAACCTATATTGTGGAGCCCAAATGGACTTCTGATAAAACAGTTATGTGCATTTTACTAGATAGTGTGCAATATGCCTATTTGAGTCTTCGTTTTGTTGTTTTATCATCCTTTGATCCCCGCATATGATCCCATCTTAATTCTTTGGGATTTTACAAAGACTTAAATTCTCCAAATCACTTGAATTCATTCCATAACATCTATATAGCTCGGAATCACTCGTAAAAGGCATAAACACACCGTTAGTGCAAAACACTAGCAATTAATGCGCAAACTCAACTAAAGTGCAGTAAATTAGACTGTAATAATCGACTAAAATACGTAATTAGAACCTATAATCAACACCCCACACTTAAATCATTGCTCTTCCTCGAACAATCAAACTACACTTTTTTAATATTTATAGACACAGCCTTTTTAAACAATTCTTCTAACTCATCACACCAAGAGTATTTAAAATAGACAAAGCGCAAAAGAGTAACATCTTTACCTCAAGATTTGACTCACAAGTACCACGCGTTATTTAGGACTCACCTATTTACTCTAACATAGAGGTCACTGACATTAGCTTTCCTTCATGAATCAAGTGCCCTGACACAACAAAAAAGAGTAGTTCCACACAATAAAATTTAAGAATACTTAGGAACTCAAGATAGAAAGAATTCATTCACTCTCAGAAATAACATTCATATGCCACAAAATATGCACCATAAGCTTTCCCGTAGTGTACTACTCCACTAATCGAGCTCATTTAATCTAGGATCAATTAGGACTTTATTTGGTTATAATGTAGGCGACGGGACGGGTAGGATACATTTAGAAATAAGAGTGACTACACCTCCCTAAGCACTTTAATACATATACTTTAATATTCAAACCCTATACTTATGTCAAACAAAACTCCACCTTCACATCAATGTATATTACCCTATACTTCTTGTCGACGCCCCCTTTTTCCTAGGGCGAAATGGGGTTCACGACATTTGGGGAAACAACTCTTTTCCTACTTTGGGAATTGGGTTGTTTGAGAGTTTGGAGGGTCTCCACCTAATGATTATAGTGTATTAGGACACTTTTTAGAGAAAATTAAAGGTGAAAACCAGAGTTTGGGTAAGGGCTTGAAATTATCTCGAGGGGAAGATGTTCGGCACCCCTCAAGATCCACTAGTGTGGTTCCCGGTCATGCTACAATTGTGATTTTAAATGCAAATGTAAACAAATAAACAAGCAAGCATTGCAAATATGGGAAAATTGTTACAAATAGGAGTGCGAAAAGGATTTAAAGATGCTGAAACTAAAGGCTAACAATTTTGTAAATTAAGGAGAGATATGCAATGAGGGAGAGATCAAATAAATAATGCAAATAACTTAAGGAAATAAACAAAAGATGGAAGTTAAAAAAAGTTTTGGACAGCTTTTGAAAAAATCTGAAAATAACAACTAATAAAGAGGGAGAGTGGTCTTAGGTTTATACATTACATGGATCATTCGCACAACACTGGTACTCAATTGTACGCGATGTGTTATCATGTAATCATCATCTCCATGTCTACCCCTTCCACCCGTTTAGGTATTAAAGCGTGGAATGGTATCGTTTACCTACTGCATATTATTACACGTCCCAAACTATCAGTCCCGGGGTATTAAGACTTCTAATCCTAAAAGGAAAGAAAAGGGATGGGCCTTTATGGAGTTTTAAAGGATAAAACTCTAGTTGCAACATTCAAAACAAGTAGCAAGTAAAAGGGGAGAACAAACAATCATACAAGGCTCAAATTAACCCTAGAAATCGAACAATCATTTGGTTTAGCATGCCTTAGCAAATACTGATTTAGGTCTTAGATTAAAATTACGCAACGAGCGGACAAGTTCAACACATAGATTTAGACAGAAAGTATGCATTAGGCAACTTGGATACAGTTGTCAGATAGTAAAGTATTTAAAGAAAAGCACTGATTTTTAGAAGGTAACTAATGCAGAGGTGTTTTAAAAAAAGGAAAAGGGGGACTGCATACTTAGGACAGCCAATAAATTTCAAAAAGGGTCGGAGTACTGTTTTAATTGCACATGTAGAAAGAGTAATTATTGAAATCCAGAAGATACAAACTTTAAAGAGTGAATTACGGAACTGATTTAAACAACGAGTTCAGGGATCGTTTTGAAAAGAAATGCATTTAGACAGAATATAGAGAAACTGTGTTGCAAAAGATGTTCAAATATGAAGAAAACTCGATTTTTTGGGACAAATACACACAGGTTTAAAAGAGTTTTATCAAAAGTTAAAGTTTTGAAAACGTTACTAAGTTAGGCGTTTAGGAACCTATTAACCAATTATTACTGCCTTTAAAGAGCCAACGAGTTTGATGCAAAAATCCTATAGGCATGATATTTATATTTTTAGCACTTGTTAATGAAGTTTTGAAAATATGCTTCCTAAATTTGCGTAATGAATATGCATATCCTATAGGCATGATATCAATTTTCAGGGAATTTACACTCGTGATGCATAGTTACAGAATATGAGGATGAAATCCTATAAACATGCTTTCTAGGTGAGTAAAGCGTTAAGTCCTATAGGCATGGTCTCTATGTGATTAAATCAGTATTAGAGCCCCTATAGGTAGGATTTCTAGTTTGATTAAAAAGTAAAGTCCTAAATCATGATTTCTACCCTTTGGATGCAAGAAAGTAAAGACCCCTCCCACACCCTTTTACTATATTCCCCAAGTTTCATACAAAATTATTACAACTCAATAAATCAAATTGGAAATTAAACATACATCAAAAGCTAATAGCTAAATCCAAGCAGCCTAATTCAATCTTGATGTCCAATAATATGTATTTAACCAACTCCGGGATCCAGATTTCCAAAGACTTCTCTTTATCCAAGGTGTTTCAAAATTCTGAGGAATATCAGGGATTCCAGGCATTGCTTACACCCAGGATATCATCAGAATTAGAATAGTGCAATGTGGAAGAGCCAGTTCTCAGGCATCCAAGTTCAGAGGAAGCTCAGGGTCCCAAAGCATGGCCTGCAAGAGAGGGGCAGACCTTATAACTAGGAATAGGTGCAAAGTGAAAAGGAGTTAGGGAGCCGTGACAGGTGGTGGTCATACCTAGCCATAAGGTAGCTGGCACAGCCGTGACCACTTGTTTAGTTGAACAATTTAGGAGCAGACCTTTTGAAGGTCAGACCAAGGTCTGGATAGTGATTAGGACATTATCAGAACCAAGCCCAGGGCTCAAACATATAAAAGGGGAAAGGGAAGTGGGAATTGATTGAATTAGGGGTTCAAAGAACCCAGTTCAAAGTCATAGACAACAATATTATAGTGTCGATATGCCTTGAACCATACTCATATACAAAGGGTAAAGGGAAAAGGTATTCACATAAGAAAAGTAGTAGCAAAGTTGCAGAAACTAGTGAAAGAAAGCCAAATAGAATTAGAATTTAAACACATAGTGGAGTAGCATTATTTAAACTAAGAGAAACATACCAGTCGCAAAGTAAGAATAAGCAGAACAACAGAGCAAGCAAATAGCAGGAACAAACTCAAAATCTCAGCAGAACACTTGAAAGTTCAGAGAGAACTCAAAGGTAATTCAGAAGGTAAAGAGTAGAAGTAGAAAGAAGAAGAGAGTAGAAAGATGAGTTATGTGTATAAGAGTGCAATTCGAGAGTCTGTTCAATTGTGAGGTCTCAAGTGCAGAAAAGAAGTCTCTTCAAGTGCTGAAGGGTAGCCCCCTTTTATAGTGCAGAAAACAAGTTGGAAGAGGTATGAAATAACTTTGAAAATCAATCTAAATGATTTCACTTCAGTCAAGGGATTTGATTTCAACGGGTATAAGGTAATGAAGGAAAGAAAACAACTAAAAAGCCTTTTCCAGAGTAACATAATAGGGGTAAATACACAGAGACATTATTTAAGGAAAGAGCCTAGTAGTACACGGTTTGGGCAAAAACAAGGAAAGGCAATAAATCAACAGCCAGTAAAATCAGGAGTTGAGGTTTGGTATGCATGAATCCAACCAGGAAGGGTGGAGAGGGTCTTAATTTAGAGAAAATCAGTAACACTCAATCAAACCTTATAAAAAGGAATTCGGAATAAATCACAAGTTGGAAAAAAGGCCTTTCGAAAGAAAAGTTTATCATATATAAAGCATACAAACATGTAAAACAAGAGAGAGATTAGTGTAGAAAAAATTCAGAGTCATAACAAAGAGGTCGAGTTCATTTTGTGGACTCAGAATGAGTTTGAGAGAGTCAAGGGTCCTAAATAGAACCCTAGCCCTAACATAAAGTCAAGCCTGCCCAAAAACCACCAAATACTAGGGTTCCGACTCAAATCAGATGTATAGACGAGAAGACAACAACTAGAATAGCCTCAGTAGTATTTTTCATAGACTTATGAGAAAACAAACAAATAGCATAGTAGGTTCAAGGCAAATGGAATGTAGAAACCAATTTGAAGCACATGGAACATGTTTAAGCAAAGCTTGCCACTCAAACATGTTCAAAAGAGAAGAGGCGCTATAAGCTTAGGAAAACGGTAGATGAAACATGCTTAGAACTCAAAACAAAAGTCCAGTAAAGCAAACAAGGGATTAAAAACTCAGTAAAAATACAGTAAAGGGACTCATAAGATAGACATGTAAAAGCATGCTATAGAAACCAGTAGAAGAAAGAACAAAGCACAAAATAGAAAAACATGCATAACACGGCAAATACAGGAACACAGGAGCAAACACACGAGAAAAGAACATAAGAACATGGCATAGACAGATTCACACAAAGAAAAGTTAGAAAACGTCTTAAGATTTCTTCAGAAACCCTAAATCTGAAACAAATGAATTTCGAAAGGAAAATTGGGGAAAACGTTTTAAAACTCCATTAGAGCACAGATATAGCATAGATCTAAGAAGACAACCAGAGAAAAACCTCAAATAGATTTGGGGTTTTAGAGAAACCCTAGAAATGAAAAGGCTTGGAAGAAAGTGTGGTCTTGAGCCGGAGATGGTAGAAATAGGCTCCTAATGCTTGGACATGTCGGAGCAAGGCCAGAAATGCCAAAGAGACTCGAATCGGACAAGGTCTGGATGAGGACCTTCGAGTTCTAATCTCAAATCTTCCAAGATCACACATATAGGAGCAGGAGGGGGCGAGTAGACGTTTTCCATGGCTAGATCAGCCATGGATTCCGGTGGTTTTTATGCCGAAGAGGGAGGTAGGGTTTCAGAGGTCGAGAGGATTCAAGAGAGGCGAGGGATTTCAAAGGCGGCTATTAGAGAGAAATGAATGGTTAGGGTTGGGTTAGGTGATTTTAAAAGGAAAGGAGTGATCGTGGCCACTGATCAAAAGGATCAACGGCCAGGATTAAAAAAAATCCGTGCGGGTTAAATAGTTTGATCAGGGGGTCGGGTTAAAATTGGAATTGGGGCCGGTCCAATTGGATTTGAAATTGGGTTGATTTCAGGCTAAAATTGAAATAGAATTGGGGTTATAATTGAAATGAAATGAGGCCAAAACTTAAATAGCAAGTTTTTACCTTTTATTTTATAAAAATGATAGAAATGATTTTGAAATTAATTAAGGTACTGAATCCGTTAATGATATATAAATATTAATTTAAAAATACTGGAACCAATTTTATAATTATAAAATACTATAAAATTTTAAAGAGGCTAGTATTACAATTATATGTAATTTGGTTTTAAAAATACCAAACGAATTTGTAAAAACATGCAAAAATCATGTTAGCTATACTTTGATGTAAATATGAGAATAAAAATAAATTGTCCATCAAAATGATAGTTTTTGGGAATAATTATCTGATTTTATGGTATAAAAATAGGTAATAAATTGGTTTAAAATCATTAAAAATGCTTTTGGTATAAAAATACATAAGGAAAAATTGGGTATCAACAGTTGCCCCCCTTTACCCGAGGAGGATGAAAGAGTTGTTGGGTAAAGACAAGATGGCCAATTTTGACCGGATCGGCGATTGAAAAGAATTTTGACCGAACTCTGGCTTATGAGCTGCCTACATATCAGTGGTTTTTCAGGAATCAGGTTGTATGTAGTTCAAGAACCACTGACGGAACATGCCGATGGAGATTTGAAAGGACGGACATAATGCTTGGGGGAAGCAAGAGGTGTTTTGAAGTTGATAGGCTGCAAGATCCGGAGTGGGATCGCTCCTGCTGAGATGGCCGTTGCTAGTCGGTATACATGCAGATGAGCAATATAGGCATATATCGTGCGTAAACTTAAACATGATGCAAGTTCCCGTTGGACCATGAATGTTGTCCTCGGATGGTTAGGATGACGTCCTCAAACCATGATGTCCTGGGCCATGAAGTGCAAAATTAAAGGATTCGCAGGCTATGAAATGATGTTCTCAAGCTATGATAATGGTACCTACGAACCATGGTGCCATTGAATAATGATGAGCAAGATATAAAGTGGGATCCTCGGGCCATGGCATGGTGTTTTCGGGCTACAAAGATGATGCCTCCGAACGATGATGCCTTTGGACAGTTTGGCGATATTTCAGCCCATCAAATGCAAGATTTGGCGGTATTTCGGCTGATGCAAAAGGTTAAATGGTGATATTTCAGCCGACAGAAATTTGAATAAAATAGGTGATGTTTCAACTGATGTGTAAAGTAAAATGGCAATATTTCAGCCGACAGAGAAATGTAAATCGTGATATTTCAGCCGATAGAGAATTTAAATAATGGTTTGGCGATATTTCAGCCGATGAAAAAATGTAAATGGCGATATTTCAGCCGACGAAGAATTTAAATGCGGTTTGGCGATATTTCAGCTATGCAAAAACGTAAATGGCGATATTTCAGCCAACGAAAATTTAAATAAAACAATCGATGTTTCAATCGATGTGTAAAGCAAAATGGCGATGTTTCAGCCGATGGAGAATTTAAATAGTAGTTTGGCGATGTTTCAGCCGATTGCAATACGTAAGCAAAAGTGGCGATATTTCAGCCATGCAAGATGTAGGTAAAGGTGGCGATATTTCAGCCATGCAAGAAAGATAAGGTGGCGATATTTCATCCATGCAAGTGGAGGTAGAGCTTAACCTCGTAAGGCAGAAAGGTAGCCTTATGCAAATGATGCAGGATGGAGACAACGCTTAGTCTCGAAAGGCGGAAAGGTAGCCTTATGCAATGCAGAAAATACAGATAGAGACAACGCTTAGTCTTGGAAGGCAGAAAGGTAGCCTTATGCATTGCAGAAAATGCAGATGGAGACAACGCTTAGTCTCGGAAAGCAGAAAGGTAGCCTTATGCAATGTAGGAAATGCAGATGGAGACAACGCTTAGTCTCGGAAGGTAGAGAGGTAGCCTTATGCAACGCAAGAAATGCAGATGGAGACAACGCTTAGTCTCGAAAGGCAGAAAGGTACCCTTATGCAATGCAGATGGAGACAACACTTAGTCTCGGAAGGCATAAAGGTAGCCTTATGCAATGCAGATAAAAGCAAATAGTAAGAGAAAATTCTTAGCGGATAGGTGATCGTGATATTGCAACTACTAGGGCCACTGCGTGCGGATAGCAAATGCAAATAGGCGCGACGGTTCAATGTGATTGCGTAACATGTTTGGTAACTTTGTGACTTGGGTTCCCGTATCCAAAGAAAATCATGAGTTTCGTAAAGGGAAAAGGTTAGTTCATTTTCCCGTGGCTTCCGGCGTTGCGTGCATCATTGGGGTAGCGTTGCTAAACAGCAGATATCATAGTTATGCATCATTTAACAAATATAACGTAAGTAGAAAATAGTTTTGTTTAAAATGAACCAATGACTGCAACGTGGTTCAAAGCATTGCAACCTCTCTTACTTTGGAATTTTGAGGGTCCTCCTCAAAATTCTGCCCCAGTTTACTGGGCTGGCACTTCTAACGGCTGTGCTGAACGAATGAAAAATCAACTTCAGAATTTTGAGGGTCCTCCTCAAAATTCTGCCCCAGTTTACTGTGGTGACATCCTTGGCAATGAGTGGCTGAAGACCATCTTCGGAATTTTGAGAGTCCTCCTCAAAATTCTGCCCCAATCCCAATAATAGGGGGAAATGGGATTTTTATTAACTTGTGACTGAAACCATAGGGCTGCCTACGTATTCCCTCTTAAACAGGAATCAGGTCAGGCGTAGTTCAAATTACATCATAAAGAAATCATAAGATTACACATAATATCATTTCACAACATCTGAGTTGATTGGCTTTGGCCAGACTTCCCCGTCCATTTCTGCAAGAATAAGGGCTCCGCCAGTTAGGACCCGATGAACCATGTACGGACCTTGCCAGTTGGGAGAGAATTTCCCCTTTGCTTCATCTTGATGCGGGAATATCTTGTTCAACACCAGCTGCCCCTGTGTAAACTTCCTTGGCTTGACTCTTTTGTTGAAGGCTCTCGATATTCTGTTCTGATACAACTAACCGTGGTAAACTGCACTCATCCTTTTTCCATCTATAAGGGCTAACTGCTCGTAGCGACCTGTTACCCATTCTGCGTTATCCAACTCTGCTTCTTGTATAATCCTCAAGGAATGAATTTCTACCTCGGCAGGAATAACCGCCTCTGTACCATAAACTAGTATGTAGGGAGTTGCCCCGGTTGATGTGTGGACCATGGTGCGGTATCCCAGCAAGGAAAATGCTAACTTCTCATGCCATTGTTTATGACTTTCGATCATTTTCCTTAGTATCTTCTTGATATTCTTGTTGGCCGCCTCTACTGCTCCATTCATTTGAGGCTTGTAGGCTGTAGAGTTCTTGTGTTTGATCTTGAATGTCTCACACATTGCTTTCATCAATTCGTTATTGAGATTGGAACCATTGTCAGTGATGATTGATTCTGGCACCTCGATTTAATACGATCATGGACAAAATCTGCCACAACTTTCTTAGTCACTGCTTTGTAAGATGATTCCTCAACCCATTTAGTAAAATAATTGATTGCCACCATGATAAATTTGTGCCCATTTGATGTGGCAGGCTCGATAGGTCCGATGACATCCATTCCCCAGGCGGTGAATGGCCCTGGTGAGCTTGTTGCAGTAAGCTCATTTGGAGGCACCTTTATTATATCTGCATGTATCTGACAGCGATGACACTTGCGAACGTATTGGATACAGTCTGTTTCCATAGTCATCCAGAAATACTCTGACCGTAGTATCTTCTTTTCTAAGACAAAACCATTCATGTGTGGCCCGCAGGTCCTTGCGTGCACTTCGTCCAATAGTCTGGTTGCTTCTTTTGCTTCGACACACCTTAATAGACCCAAATCGGGAGTCCTCCTATATAGGATTCCCCCACTGTGAAAGAAGTTGTTGGATAATCTACGAAGTGTGTGTTTTTGAGTGGCATTGGCAAGTTCTGGATATTCCCCCGTTGTCAAGTATCTTTTGAAGTCGTGGAACCATGGTTTTCCGTCTGCTTCTTCCTCAACGTGAGCACAATAAGCCGGCTGATCATAAATCCTTACTGGGATGGGATCAATCAAGTTCATATCTCGATGCTGGATCATGGATGATAAAGTGGCTAGTGCGTCTACGAACTCATTCTGGGCCCTGGGGACATGCTGAAATTCTATTTTTTTGAATCTTTTCCTTAACTCCTGTGTGATGCAAAAAGGGAAGTATTTTGGAGTTTTTGGTTGCCCATTCTTCCCGAACTTGATGTATAAGCAGGCCTGAGTCCTCGATCACTAGCAACTCCTGAATGTTCATGTCAATGGCCATCTTAAGTCCCAGGATGCAAGCTTCGTATTCAGCCATCTTATTTGTGCAAGGGAATCTGAGCTTGGCAGACACCGGGTAATGCTGGCCAGTTTCTGATACTAGGACTACCCCTTTTCCAACTCCTTTGAAATTTGCGGCTCCGTCGAAAAACATCCTCTAACTATCGTAGGATCATGCAATGTCTTCTCCTACAAAGGACACTACTTCGTCAGGAAAATACGTTTTCAAGGGTTCGCATTCTCCTTCAATAGGATTCTCGGCAAGGTGATCTATTATGGCTTGACCCTTGACTGTTTTCTAAGTCACGTAAACAATGTCAAATTCACTCAACAATATTTTTCACTTGGCGAGCTTGCCAGTGGGCATGGGCTTCTGGAAAATATACTTCCACGGGTCCATCCTGGATATGAGATAAGTAGTGTAGGCACATAAATAATGCCTCAATTTCTGAGCTACCCAAGTCAATGCACAATAGGTGCGCCCTAATATAGAATACTGGGCCTCGTACTGGGTGAACTTCTTGCTGAGATAATAGATGGCTTGCTCATTTCTTCCCGTTTCATCATGTTGTCCCAGAACACAACTGAATTCTCCATCCAATACGGCAAGGTAAAGCAGTAGAGGTCTTCCTGGCTCGGGATTAACCAATACTGGCAGCATTGACAGGTATTCCTTGATTCTGTCGAAGGCTTTCTAACAATCGTTGGTCCATCTAGTAGCAGCGTCTTTCTTCAGCATTTTAAAGATGGGTTCACAAATGATTGTGGACTGGGTTATGAACCGGCTGATATAGTTGATTCTTCCCAAGAAACTCATCACATCCTTCTTTTTCTTTGGCGGTGGCAATTCTTGAATGGCTTTGACCTTTGACGGGTCCAATTCTGTCTCTCGATGGGTCACAATGAAACCCAGTAGTATTTCGGCAGGAACCCCGAATGCACACTTGGTGGGATTTAGTTTCAGATTATACCTTCTCAGTCTGTTGAAGAATTTTCGCAGATCTTCCATATGATCAATGGTTTTCTTGGATTTGATGATGATGTCTTCCACATATACCTTGATCTCCTTGTGTATCATGTCATGAAAAATGGTATTCATGGCCCTCATGTAGGTGGAGCCATCATTCTTCAACCTAAATGGCATCATTTTGTAACAATACATCCCCCACGGCGTGATGAAAGTTGTTTTCTCTTCATCTTCCTCATCCATCCATATCTGATGATACCCAGCGAAACAATCAACAAAAGACTGCAACTCATGCTTGGCGCAGTTGTCTATAAGAATGTGTATGTTTGGCAAGAGGAAGTCATCTTTGGGACTGGCCCGATTGAGATCCCAGTAGTCGACATAGATTCTAACCTTCCCGTCCTTCTTTGGTACCAGCACGATGTTGGCTAACCATGTCGGATATTTTACCACCTTGAGAACCTTAGCTTTGACTTGCTTAGTAACCTCTTCTTTGATTTTCAAACTAGTTGAATTTCCTGAGCTTCTGCTTTACCGGCGGACAGGCTAGATCTGTTAGAAACTTATGAGCTACAATGGTCGTACTGAGACCGGTCATATCATCATATGACCAGGCGAATATGTCCTCATATTCTTTTAAGAATATCATATATTCTTTCTTCTCTGATGGCGACAAGTGAACACTGATGCGAGTTTCTTTGACATTCTCTGTATCTACCAAATTAATGATCTTAGTCTCTTCCAGGTTGGACTTAGGTCTATTATCAAAATTCTCAACCCCTCTGATAACCTCTTCGGGTATTTCATCTTCTTCTGAGTCTATGTCCTTTTGTTGCGTTGTTTCATTGCAAGTCACAATAGTTGGTTCATCATCAAGATAAGTAATAGTAATGCTGTATAAAATAGAGTAAATGATAGAGAAAATAATAAGCGAGATATATATATGATAAACTTAAATGCTTTGATTAAATTCAAAATTATTTGAAAATCGGAGCTATTTTCGAAATTAAAGACAATGCGGGAAGAAAATCAACTAGTAAAGTAAACTAAAAAATGTGATGCATGCTACTTCTGTTTAGCCTTGATACCCCAAAGCCCTCCTGGTTCTGACGGTCCTAATTGACTAGTTGCTGAGGCGGTCTCCTTTGCTCGCGTCTTGTATGGAAAGGCCTTCCTCCCCCTCCTCCTCAAAAAGAGCACAACATTCCATATCATCATCCTCTAGGAACAAATTCTTCATGGTTGCCAATGTTTCGTCCTCTTCGGACCCATATATAGTGTCTATTGGCTGGAAGGTCTACTCCAGGCTAGGTATCAGAAACTCTAATAGATAGTAGGGGCCGCGCCATGGTGGCGACAAGTTCTGGAATTCTTTCCAAGTATAATTATACCCTAAGCCAAAGGTAGTTCCATGATTCTTCTGTTTGATGGGCTTAGTAATCCCCTGAAGATTTCTACGGAGCCTCTTTCCAAGCTCGTACCCGAACCAACTCAGGATACTTTTGATCTTGTTATCCCACCACTTGTCTTTGTCCACAGTGTTGACCCTTTCGATGTGGTGGTATATTTCTCCGCATATTCTCCTTTTACCCCCGATCATTGGGATAGTCTGGCTACTATATATGGGGTTACTACTATCGCCATGAATGATCACCTCTTGGTGATTCCATTCAAAATTTACCGCCTGATGCAGGGTCGATGCTATGGCTCCGGTAGCGTGGATCTAGGGGCATCCTAATAGTAAGTTGTAGGATGTCGGGACGTCTATCACTTGGAAGTCGGCGTCGAACCATGTTGGTCCCATTTGCAAGCACAAGCTAATTTCTCCAATAGTAGATCTCTGGGACCCATCGAAGGCTGACATTGATAGCCCCGTCTTTGATCTTGTGTAGGACTTTTACCAAAGTTCTGAGAGTTACAAGTGGACATATGTTGAGGCTGGATCGTCCATCGATCAGGACTCTGGTGATGAAGTAATCTTTGCATTGCACGATGATGTGTAATGCCTTGTTATGACCCAAACCCTCCGGTGGCAATTCATCTTTGTGGAAGGTTATTTTGTGGCTCTCCAACACTTGCCCTACCATATTTTCCATTTCACCCCCGGTTATATTGCTTGGCACATAGGCTTTGCTCAGTATCTTCATTAAGGCATTCTTGTGAGCATCTGAACTTTGCAGAAGAGCCAGGATAGATATTTGTGCCGGTGTTTTGTTCAACTGTTCAATGATAGAGTATTCCTTAGCCTGTATTTTCCTCCAAAGATCCCCGGGTCCGATCTCAATGGGACGTCCCAGGGTTTGCTTGCCGGACTCAAGTAGGTGCTCAGTGGTGTAGACCCTCACTGTTCTAGTCATTCCTTGCACGATAATTGTTTCTCCTGTCTGGGTCTTTCCTTTCCTCCTAGCTTCGGCAGTGTAATCCCATGGTATGGCATTTGAGTGGAATGGTATTATGTCAATCATCGCTACTGGGATTGGCACCCTTGGTGGTAACACAGCAACTACAAAGGGTGTAGGTGCCTTTGGAACTCCAAATTCAACTTCAATCGGCCCAGACGCCTTTGCAGAAGGAGACGCTTCAAATTCAAGAGGTATAGACATATTTACCTCATCGTTCATGGAGGGCTGATTCTGCACAACAATTGGGTTAAGGGTAATTGCCGGCTTTTTTGGTTTATCCCCTTCAGCAATCAAACCTATTGACCTTTTGGGGTCCCAATCATCCTCGATCTCGATCATATGAATGTCTCCACCTTTGTGGTCAGGCAAGGGGTTGTTACGAACATTAGGAGTGAGCTCATTTTCTACAATGACCTTATTATTGATCAAGGTCTGAATCTTATCTTTCAACTAATGGCACTCGTCAAGGGTGTGTCCCTTCATGCTGGAGTGATATGCACAGGTCTTGTTGGGGTTGATCCACTGCGAGGGATTTTATGGAGCTTTAGCTGGAATAGGAGTGACATAACCAGCAGCTTTGAGTCTCTCATATAGCTAGTCAAATGTTTCCGCAATGGCTGTGTATTGTCTGGGACATTTACGGTCAAAATTTGGTTTGTGTCTTGGAAAATTTTGACGGATGGGTGGTGATTGGTGGTGAGAGGGTTGAGCATTATAAGCTTGATAAACAGGTGCTGGTTGAAAGCATCTGGGCGGGGTGGGTTGATATGTCAGAGGTGGAGAGGACTGGTAAATGGGAGGTGGATAGGAGGGTGCAGGTGCTTGGTAATTTGGGATAGGCTGATATGTAAGTGGAGGTGATGGGTAAGTGTGGTACTTTGGTAGTTATTTGGCTCCATGTGCGACCATCACGGCACTCACATATTTCTTCTTGGACGCGCCACCAGTTTGTAAAGCCTTATTGGTGGCTTGCAACGCTTCACGATTTGTAACCATAACATTCTTGATGCCCTCTTCGATTCTTTCTCCGAGTTTGATGATATCAGAGAATTTCTGACCGTCGATCAGCATCAACCTCTCGTAATGTTGGGGATCCTGAGCCCAGACAGAGAATCTATTCATTTTCTCTTCTTCTAGGGCTAGCCTGACCTTTGCAGCTTTTGACCTCCAACGAGTAGCATACTCGCGGAATGTTTCGGTGGGTTTCTTTTTCAAATTATGTATGTACAATACATCTGGTGCGTTCTATGTATTAAATCGGAATCTATCCATGAAGTCTAATTCCATTCCTACCCAACTCGTCCATTTCTTGGGGTCTTGACTGATGTACCAGGATAGTGCATCCCTCTTTAAGCTCCTCATGAAGAGCTTCATGCGGATCTTCTCATCTCTTCCGGCCCCTACTAGCTTATCGCAATAGGTTCTCAGGTGGACTCCGGGATCTCCTGTTCCATCAAATATTTCGAACTTGGGAGGTTTGTACCCCTCCGAAAGTTCAACATCTGGTTGAATGCACAAGTACTCGTAATTCAATCCTTTAATGCCTTTGTTACATTCCACGCCCTGAACTCGGCTGGTTAATTTCTTGAGCTCTTTCTCTAAGTTCCTGATGAGGGAGTCCTTGTCATCAGACTCAGGTGCATTCGAGATTGGTTGGGTGTAGTGAGGTATAGTATCCACAAAGATAGGAGTGTTATGGAGGTGGTCGTTCGTAGTGTTTGGTGGCTCGGGAATGAGCAATAGAGCATTATTGCATGTGTGGTAGGTTTGAGTGTGAGCGGGTTGTATTTGTGGTTGTGGGGTGTTTTGTTGAGGTACAGGGTTTTGTGTGTTGACATCAAGAGCAGAAAGAGAGAATGATAGGCTTGCCAAGTTCCGAACTTGGTCCAACTCTTCCTGGAATTTCAGCAATTTCTGCTCAAGATGAGCAGTAGTTCCCTTAGCAATTGGGGTACCTTGAGAAGTTTCCTCCATTTCAACTCCTTTCTAGCACTTGTGTTTTCCATTCTTCCTTTGTTCTTATTCCGGACAGGACTCGGACTCGGAGGAGGTGGAGGTGGAGGGCCCTTGGATCTTGTGGAATATGCTGATGGTGCCAGAATGCACGAACTAACCTTTGGGGAAGGGAATAAAAAATAAAAGAAAAACAAAAAAGGTAACAAGTTAGTGCGGGTTCTGAGGAAAATATTGCAGCATTTAAACACACTGTGCAGGAATATAAATCGCATCCTAATTTTGGTGCCTCGTTGTGCTCGAGGTAGGCCTAGCGACAAATAGTTTTAGAGAACTTATAATGCTAAATGCCTCATTTTATTGATAAAAATAAGACGAATCCAAAACGACTCTAAATAAAAGAAAGTAAATGTCACTAGTGGTCATTTTCCTTATTACATCATTAAAGCAAAATAAAGGACCCATAACTACTTGGTCCCAGAAGGACCTTCCCCAGATTTGGCAGTCTTGTCTCCCTCGAACAGCTCCACCAACTCGCGTAGCCCCAACAGTAGGTAGGCTCAGGCCAGATGTCCGCCTGTATTTCCTTCAGTATTTTGGTAGTCTTTGATCCTCTTGATGAACTTCCCTTCCAGCTCTACTAGACCCCACTCCAAATATCCTAATCGATTGTTGCTGCTGATATTCATTTCTTTCCACTCCTCGATCAATTTTTGATGGGCTTCTTGTATTTCCTAATGCTTACTTTCACACTCTTGGATTCTCTTGCGCGGTTGATTATACTTAGCATGTGTTTCAGCATGCTCGTCAATAATTCTGTGACCTCGAATGAATCTTGGCTGACCCATGCCATCGTCTTTTAACCAACCCGAATAATGTGGCACACAACCGGCGTGGTACCTTTCTGGCTCAATGGATTCCTTCCCCCAAAACGATTTTGCAATACACAAATGCTGAGCTTGGCAACTGTGAGGGCTATCATCGTCTTGGAAATCAGCCCTGAGGTGACTTGTTTTATCGACCCTTGGTATAATTTGTTTTCTCCCAGCTTGCCTCATGGCTCGGAGAGGAACATAAAGATAAGTCCCTCTTAAACCAATCAGTATGATAAATGGTGCATCTCGGGATTGGATGATGAATTCATCCGTAGGAAACCACTCAAACATCCATTGCACCTGGTCTTCTTTCAGGCTTTCGAACAATTCTACCCATCCTTTGGCATCCTCCGGCTGAACGAACATTTTAGGCATATAATTCATACACCTCGACTGGTGGAAGGCGATATGATCATCCCAATCTCTGCATAGGATCTCTTGTCGGTATTCTCCTTTCTGGAAGTGTTCCATGAGCCACAGCCGAAGCAACAAATTGCAACCCTCAAAATGACTACCTTGTTGTTGACATTTGTCCAAGGCACAGTATATCTCGGCGACGATCATGGGCACTATGCTGAAAGTTTTCCCACCAATCCCTTCCATCAAAGTTTTGGTTACCATGGCTAGTATGGTGTGGATCCTAGACTTCTTCATAGGGAACACGATCATCCCCAAAAAGCAAAACATGAAAACAAAAACCCTTCTATGGACATGCCCCAATGAGGTGATAGCAAATTTGTCTGAATAGGTGCGGTATGACTTGCTATGGCCGTACCTTTCGTATATATAATCAAACGGGATGTAGAAGTATTTCAAACAGGTTAAGTCTGGGTTTTTCTTCAACCCCGTCATTTTAAGGAAACCCCTTCCTTTGCGATTTTCTAGCATAAGCAAACCCGGAGTCTCCCAAGGAATTCCAGCTAGACCCCCTATCTCTTTAAGTAAAGGGGTCATTTCTAGATTATCGAAGTGGAACATAGATTTATCACTATCCCAGAACATCGTTGCAGCCTCTATGATTCTGTTGTTAGGCTGAATCTCTAGGAGAGAAGGTAAATTTCCCAGGTATTTGCGGACGAGTGTTTGATCACTAGAATGGAGGTCGTTCCACCAATTCAGTAGCCATGGATGAATGTTGGTTACCATGCCAAATCTGGGGATCTCGTGCCTCATTTTCTGCAAAACAGAGTGTTAGGCCCTTACCCCCACCAGACTTGACTATTTAAATCAATAATTAGCATAGAAAGCACTTAAGTTCTCCAAATAAATGCACAGAACGTGGAGGTGTCCGTTTGGGTTTCAAGGAAACCCGGCGGACTTTGGACAAGTCTATCTTAATCGAGTCATTATGTGGACAACATAATTAACTCGGCTAGGTTTGACCATGATGCATTTACAGATTGATAGAGTAAGGTTTCTATTTTGAAGTGCTAGACTGGTACCCTTGAGTGGACAAATCAAGAGGGAAAGGCACGGAACCGTCGACTACACCGTTGATCGACTGGTTTTACCGCAAATACGCCTTTGCCAAATTTAGTGGGTGATAGTATTGGAAGTGTGCAACTACTCATTATAAGCATTGCTATAGTATTTGTTTGGCACGAGTGGAATATGATGTTGAAAATGCAGTTTACAAGAATGAAACATATTGACATGTATTTTCACGTTCATAAAGTTTACAATGGTTGCTCAAAAATAACATTGACGGAAAAGCGGTAAATGAAAGTAATTAAAAAAAAGAAACAAAAGAAACAAGTAAGTTTCAAATAAAAACATTAAATAAAAGCAATAAAAGAAAGCAATAAAGTCACGTATAGCATGCAATGGTAAAAGCCTAAAGAAATCCCCAGCAGAGTCGCCATGCTGTTGACGCCCCCTTTTTCCTAGGATGAAATCGGGTTCACGACATTCGGGGAGACAACTCTTTTCCCACTTTGGGAATTGGGTTTTTTGAGAGTTTGGAGAGTCGCCACCTAATGATTATAGTGCATTAGGACACTTTTTAGAGAAAATTCAGAGTTTGGGTAAGGGCTTGAAATTATCTCGAGGGGAAGGTGTTAGTCACCCCTCAAGATCCACTAGTGTGGTTCCCTGCCATGCTACAATTGTGACTTTAAATGCAAATGTAAACAAATAAACAAGCAAGCATTGCAAATATGGGAAAACTGTTACAAATACGAGTGCGAAAAGGATTTAAAGATGCTAAAACTAAAGGATAACAATTTTGTAAATTAAGGAGAGATATGCAATGAGGGATAGATCAAATAAGTAATGCAAATAACATAAGGAAATAAACAAAAGATGGAAGTTCGAAAAAGTTTTGGACAGCTTTTTGAAAAAATCTGAAAATAACAACTAATAAAGATGGAGAGGGGTCCTATGTTTATACGTTACATGGATCATTCGCACAACACTGGTACTCAATTGTACGCGATGTGTTATCATGTAATCATCATCTCCATGTCTACCCCTTCAACCCATTTAGGTATTAAAGCATGGAATGGTATTGTTTACCTACTGCATGCTATTACACGTCCCAAACTATCAGTCCCGGGGTATTAAGACTTCTAATCCTAAAAGGGAAGAAAAGGGATGGGGCCTTTATGGAGTTTTAAAGGATAAAATTCTAGTTGCGACATTCAAAACAAGTAGCAAGTAAAAGGGGAGAACAAACAATCATACAAGGCTCAAATTAACCCCAGAAATCAAACAATCATTTGGTTTAGCACGCCTTAGCAAATACTGATTTAGGTCTTAGATTAAAATTATACAGGCGAGTGGACTAGTTCAACACAAAGATTTAGACAAAAAGTATGATTTAGGAAACTTGGATACAATTGTCGAATATTAAAGTATTTAAATAAAAGCACTGATTTTTAGAAGGTAACTAATGCAGATGTATTATAAAAAAGGAAAAGGGGGACTGCAGACTTAGGACAGCCAATAAATTTCAAAAGGGGTCAGAGGACTGTTTTAATTGCACATGTAGAAAGAGTAATTATTGAAATCCAGAAGAGACAAACTTTAAAGAGTGAATTGCGGAACTGATTTAAACAACGAGTTTAGGGATCATTTTGAAAAGAAATGCATTTAGGCAGAATATTAGAGAAAATATGTTAGAAAAGATATGCAAATTTGAAGAAAAAATCGATTTTTTGGGACAAATACACACTGGTTTAAAAGAGTTATGTCAAAGGTTAAAGTTTTGAAAATGTTACTAAGTTAGGCGTTTAGGAAACTATTAACCAATTATTACTGCCTTTAAAGAGCCAACGAGTTTGATGCAAAAATCCTATAGGCATGATATTTATGTTTATTAGCACTTGTTAATGAACTTGTGAAAAGATGTTTCCTAAATTTGCCTAATGAATATGCATATCCTATAGGCATGATATCTATATATTTTCAGGGAATTTACACTCGTGATGCATAGTTACAGAATATGAGGATTAAATCATATAAACATGCTTTCTAAGTGAGTTAAGAGTTAAATCATATAGGTATGGTCTCTATGTGATTAAATCAGTATTAGAGCCCCTATAGGCAGGATTTCTATTTTGATTAAAAAGTAAAGTCCTAAATCATGATTTCTACCCTTTGGATGCAAGAAAGTAAATACCCCTCCCACACCCTTTTACTATATTCCCCAAGTTTCATAAAAAATTATTACAACTCAATAAATCAAATTGGAAATTAAAGATACATCAAAAGCTAACAGCTAAATCCAAGCAGCCTAATTCAATCTTGATGTCTAATAATATGTATTTAACCAACTCCGGGATCCAGATTTCCAAAGCCTTCTCTTTATCCATGGTGTTTCAAAGTTCCGAGGAATCTCAGGGTTCCAGGCATTGCTTACACCCAGGATACCATCAGAATTAGAATAGTGCAGTGTGGAAGAGCTAGCTCTCAGGCATCCAAGTTCAGAGGGAGCTCAAGGGTCTCAAAGCATGGCTTGCAAGAGAGGGGCAGACGTTATAGCTAGGAATAGGTGCAAAGTGAAAGGGAATTAGGGAGCCGTGACAGGTGATGGTCATGCCTAGCCATAAGATAGGCCGGCACACCCCTGACCACTTGTTTAGTTGAACAAGTTAGGCGCAGAACTTTTGAAGGTCAGACCAAGGTCTTGATAGTGATTAGGACACTATCAGACCCAAGCCCAGGGCTCAAACATATAAAAAGGGAAAGGGAAGTGGGAATTGATTGAGTTAGGGTTCAAAGAACCCTGTTCAAAGTCATAGATAGCAATATTATAATGCTACTATGCCTTGAACCATACTCACATACAAAGGGGAAAGGGAAAGGGTATTCACATAAGAAAAGTAGTAGCAAAGTTGCAGAAACATAATGAAGGAAAGCCAAACAGAATTAGAATGTAAACACATAGTGGAGTAGCATTATTTAAACTAAGAGAAACATACCAGTTGCAAAGTAAGAATAAGCAGAAAAACAGAGCAAGCAAATAGCAGGAACAAACTCAAATTCTCAGCAGAACACTTGAAAGTTAAGAGAGAACTCAAAGGTACTTCAGAAGGTAAAGAGTAGAAGTAAAGAGAAGAAGAGAGTAGAAAGCAGAACTATGTGTATAAGAGTGCAATTCGAGAGTCTGTTCAATTGTGAGGTCTCAAGTGCAGAAAAGAAGTCTATTCAAGTGCAGAAGGGTATCCCCCTTTTATAGTGCAGAAAACAAGTAGGAAGAGGTAAGAAATAACTTTGAAAATCAGTCTCAATGATTTCCCTTTAGTCAAGGGATTTGATTTCAAACGGGTATAAGGTAATTAAGTAAATAAAATAACTAAACACCTTTTTCCAGAGTAACATTATAGGGGTAAATACACAGAGACATTATTTAAGGAAAGAGCCTAGTAGTACACAGTTTGGGCAAAAACAAGGAAAGGCAATCAATCAACAACCAGTAAAATCAGGAGTTGAGGTTTGGTATGCATGAATCCAACTAGGAAAGGAGGAGGGAGGTTTAATTTAGAGAAAATCAGTAACACTCAATCAAACATTATGTAAAGGAATTCGGAATCAATCAGAAGTTGGCAAAAGGCCTTTTAAAAGAAAAGTTTGACATATATAAAGCATACAGACATATTAAACAAGAGAGAGACTAGTGTAGAAAAAATTCAGAGTCATAACAAAGAGGTCGAGTTCATTTTGTAGACTCGGAATGAGTCTAAGAGAGTCAAGGATCCTGAATAGAACCCTAGCCCAAACACAAAGTCAAGCCTGCCCAAAAACCCCCCAAATACAAGGGTTTCCGACTCGAATCAGATGTATAGACGAGAAGACAACAACTAGAACAGGCTCAATAGTCTTTTTTAGAGACTTATGAGAAAACAAAAAAATAGCATAGCAAGTTCAAGGCAAATGTAATGTAGAAACCAATTTGAAACATAGGGAACACGTTTAAGCAAAGCTTGCCACTCATACAAGTTCAGAAGAGAAGAGGTGATATAAGCTTAGGAAAACAGTAGATGGAACATGCTTAGAACTCAAAACAAAAGTCCAGTAAAGGCAAACAAGGGATTAAAAACTCAGTAAAATTACAGTAAAGGGACTCATAAGATAGACATGTAAAAGCATGCTATAGAAACCAGTAGAAGAAAGAACAGAGCACAAATAGAAGAACATGCATAACACGGCAAATACAAGAACACAGGAGCAAACACAAGAGAAAAGAACATAAGAACATGGCATAGACAGATTCACACAAAGAAAAGAAGAAAAAGAAAAGTCAGAAAACGTCTTAAGATTTCTTCAGAAATCCTAAATCGGAAACAAATAAATTTTGAAAGGAAAATTGGGGAAAACATTTTACAACTCCATTAGAGCACAGATGTAGCACAAATCTAAGAAGACAACCAGAGAAAAACCTCGAATAGCTTTGGGGTTTCAGAGAAACCCTAGAAATGAAAAGGCTTGGAAAAAAGTCTGGTATTGAGCCGGAGATGGTAGAAATAGGCTCCTAACGCTTGGACACGTCGGAGCAAGGCCGAAAATGCCAAAGAGACTCGAATCGGCCAAGGTCTAGCCGAGGACCTTCGAGGTCTAGCCTCGAATCTTCCAAGAGCACACATATAGGAGCAGGAAGGGGTGAGTAGAGGTTGTCCATGGCTAGATCAGCCATGGATTCCGGTGGCTTTTAGGTCGGACGAGGAGGTAGGGTTTCAGAGGTCGAGAGGATTCAAGAGAGACGAGGGATTTCAGAGGCAGTTGTTAGAGAGAAATGAGGGGTTAGGGTTGGGTTAGTTGAGTTTAAAAGGAAAGGAGTGATAGTGGACGTTGATCAAAAGGATCAACGGCCAGGATTAAAAGAAATTCGGGCGGGTTAAATAGTTGGATCGGGGGATCGGGTTAAAATTAAAATTGGGGCCAGTCTAATTGGGTTTAAAATTGAGTTGATTTCAGGCTAAAATTGAAATGGAATTGGGGTTATAATTGAAACGAAATAAGGCCAAAACTTAAATAGCCAGTTTTTCCCTTTTATTTTATAAAAATGATAGAAATGATTTTGAAATTAAATTAAAGGTAATGAATCAGTAATGATATATAAATATTAATTTAAAAATACTGGAACCAGTTTTATAATTATAAAATGCTATAGAATCTTAAAGACGCTAGTATTGTAATTATATGCAATTTAGTTTTAAAAATATCAAACGAATTTGTAAAAATATGAAATAATCATGTTAGTTATACTTTGATGTAAATATACGAATAAAAAATAATTTCCACCAAAATGATATTTTTTGGAATAATTATCGGGTTTTATGTTATAAAAATAGGCAAAAAATTGTTTTAAAAAGCATTAAAAATGCCAAAACCCTTGGTGTACTTATATATGATATTTTGAAAGTATTTTGGGTATAAAATACATAAAAAAAAATTAGTTATCAACACTTCTTTAAGAACACTTACATCAAGAGCCACCGCTTATCAAGGAATTATTTTTTTTTTACAACAATCCAGCTATTTTGTTTTCAATTCAAGTGGCTTTTACTTTTCCAAAACAGTGCACATTTCTCCTTATTTCATTAGTTCCACTCAAAATCCAAACCAACCACCCCACACTTTAACTTCTACAAAGTTCATAACAATTCAAGTGCTCATGAGAGGTTACAATGGTTCAAATAGATGGTTAATTCAAACAAATGGTTAAGGCTTGAAATGTGGTTGCCAAAAAATAGGATTACGGGCTCAAAGGGGTTAACTACGATATATAACAATTGGGTGGGTAAAATATACATATCTGGCTCAACAAAGAAATTCCTATATCACTTCCTAGACTAAAAAAAGTAATATTTCGCTTTGCAAACACACGGGGCAAGTTCTAGGCATCAAATGCAATGCACAGAAAATAACAAATTCTTACACACACATGGCACATAACTTATTTAGGATTGGTTTCATCAAGACACTCTAGTCAAAGCAGTTAAGTAAAGTTAAGATTATACAATTTAAGGTACTTATACAAGAGTCAAAAATTGAGCTTAAGCATCATAACCAAAGTACTCAGTATTCTCAAAGCATAACAAAGTCAAGAGATATTGCTTCACTTCAAAACACAACACAATGGCTCCTACTTCTAAAAAAAACTAACTACACCAGTTCAAATAAAATCCTTGGAAAAGAACTGTGGTTTAAAGAAAAACCAAGGGGTAATTATTACACTACCTAACAAAAAAAATCTTTTTGTACTTTTTCTTTAGACTTAAATCCCTAAAGAAAATTGTTTAACAGATCCATCATCGGGAAAATTCCAATCTTTTCTATTCAAAAAAAATTATTCAATTAAACTAACACAACTAAAACATCATAGAAAGTCACTCAGACAATCTCCTCACCCTACACTTAAAATTATGCATTGTCCCCAATACACACTATAACTAATAAAAGGGTAAAAGAGACTCCCTGGTAGGCCAAAGGCCGAAGCATTAGCAACTCATGGGTTACTCAGACTTCTCCCAAGCTTGGTCCTTCGTGCGGGTACCTCACACTTAGTTCAAACCATTTGGTTTGCTGTTGCATCCTTCCAATACCATTGCTTTCCATGCTACTAGAAATTGAAAAATTGACACTACAAAAATAATACAATTACAAAAAAACAATAATAAACTAAAATAAAAGAAAGCAATAAATCTGGGTTGCCTCCCCACAAGCGCTTGATTTAACGTCACGGCATAACGCGGATCACTTTTTGTCTCCACCTCAAGCTTATGAATTGAACACCAAGTTTTGATTCAAGCTTATGATTATGGTCATGGGGCGGTGGAACGAATCTTGCTGGACAAGGAAATAATGTAATATTCTACACTCCTTGGCCTTTGTATGAGGTATGTAATCCTGACTTTCTGGCAAGAAGAATACCAGAATATATGCACCTTGTTCCTCATTCCTTGACTTTACAATTGGCTCGGATGACTCTATTTCCATATCGTCATCCAAGAACAATGTAGAAAAATGTTTGGAGTGAGGGCCACTGCAATCAAACACATGAACTTCAGGACTTTCAACATCCTCAACATCAATGATACTAGAGTCAACAACATTTGTATCCTCAATGTCCTTGGCTGGCACTAGTCTCACTTCTTCAACATTGACATTCTCAAATTGTAGTTGGTTAGGTTGTTGATGTTCTACTCTGACCACCACACACATCACACACATTCCACAAATAAGATTGAGTTGGTGTCCATAACTCGCTCTTAGGAACATTTTGAAATTTTTGCCACGGGTGATTTCCTTCACAATATGTATGGAGATCAATAGTAGAATTATCTACACCTAAATTCCCACAATTCCAAGAAGTCATGTTTCTCAAATCAACAGTTATAAAAAAAA
>MU675074.1:7155-18707 GCA_026770625.1 Nicotiana glauca
AAAATCGCGAAGGCAGTTTTATATAGTTTCTTCCTAGGCATTTCCGCACTTGCGGACATATTATCGCACCTGCGAACGGCACCTGTGGTCAACTTAACTGCATCTGCGGTTTTTATTAAAACTCCAGACCTCGCTCCTGCGACTAAATTCACTCCTACGTCTAAATTCGCTCTTGCGGTCCGCTCCATGCATTTGCGATCATTGCTCCTGCGATCCCCAATCCGCTGGTGCGGAAACAACAAAAGCAGAAAACTTTTGTAGCTCCATTCAAGTTCCAAACGTACTGCCGACCTTTTGAATTCATCTCGAGGCCCCCGGGACCTCACCCAAAAATATGAACAAGTCATATACCACTATGCGAACTTATACCAGCCGTCGGAATACTCAAAACAACTCCGAAACAATAAATCACCCTCAGATTCAAGCATAAAGATTCTAAAATATCCAAATTCGCAAACGATCAAAAAGTCTATCAAACCCCATCCGAATGACCTAAAATTTAGCACACACATCACAAATGACACAACAAACCTACTCAAATATCCAGAATTCCACTCCGACCTGAATATCAAAATTTCTGCTACCAACCAGAAAATGCCAAAATTCCAATATCGCCAATTCAAGCCTAAATCTGCCACGGACCTCCAAAATACATTTCGATCATGATCTTAAGTTCCAAATCACCTAGCGAACGTATCCGAACCATAAAGCAAAATTCCGAGATCATTCATCACAAGTCAACTTCCGGTTAACTTTTCCAACCAAGGCTTCCAAATAAGAGACTAAGTGTCTCATACCACTCTAAAACCAATCCAAACCCGAACCAACCCAGACGATACAATGAAATGTAGCTAAAAACACATAAAGAAGTAGAAATGGGGAAATAGATAGGTAACTTATGAAATGACCGACCGGGTCTTCGTCCTCGAACGAGTCAAGAAACATACCTAAAGGCTCAAACAGGTGAGGATATCTGCTCCTCATCTCCTGCTCAGTCTCCCAGGTAGCCTCCTCCACGGGCTGACCTCTCCACTACACTTTCACTGAAGCTATATCCTTTAATCTCAACTTTCAGACCTGTCTCTCCAAAATAGCCACTGACTCAACATCATAGGCCAAATAATCGTCTAACTGAACCGTGCTGAAATCCAAAACATGAGACGGATTGCCAATATACTTTCGGAGCATAGAAACATGAAATACCATATGCACACTTGACAAGCTAAGGGAAAATCCATCTCATAAACCACCTCCCCAATACTCCGAAGCACCTCAAAAGGCCCTTCTTCCTAAATCTCATAATACCGTTCATGGGTGAAACCTTCAGTAGAACCTTCTCCCCAACCATGTAAGACACGTCATAAATCTTCCTATCAGCATAACTCTTTTGTCTCGATTATGCTGTATGAAGCTGCTCCTGAATCACCTTAACCTTATCCAAAGCATCCTGAACCAAGTTAGTACCCAAAAGCCTAGTCTTACCCGACTCAAACCATCAAACTGAAGATCTACATCGTCTCCTATATAAAGCCTTATATGAAGCCATCTGAATACTCGAATGATAGATGTTGTTATATGCAAACTCTGTAAGCGGTAGAAACTGATCCCATGACCCTCCAAAATTAATGACACAAGCACGCAACATGTCCTCTAATATATAAATAGTGCACTCAGACTGCCCGTTCCTCTATGGGTGAAAAGCTGTGCTCAAGTCAACCTGAGTACCCAAATCTCGCCTGTCTGAAATGATGGAAATTTGGACACCATGCAAGCGAACAATCTCCCAGATATAAATCTCTGATAATCACTCTGAAGAATAGGTACTACACACAGGAATGAAGTGCGCAGACTTGGTCAGCCGATCTACAATCACCCAAATAGCATTGAACTTTTTCAAAGTCTGTGGAAGTCTAACTACAAAATCCAAGGTGATTCGCTCCCACTTCCACTCTAGGATACACATCTGCTGAAGCAAGCCACCCGGTCTCTAATGCTCATATTTCACCTGCTGACAATTGAGACACCAAGATACAAATCCCACAATATCCTTTTCATTCTTCTCTACCAATAATGCTGTCTCAATCCCGGTACATCTTTGCGACACCCGGATGAATAGAATACCACGAGCTATGGGCCTTCTCCAGAATCAACTCCCGAAGCCTGTCTATATTGGGCACACATATCCGGCCCTGCATCCTCAATACCCCATCATCACCAATTATCACATCTGTAGCATCGTCGTGCTGAACTTTGTCCTTAAGGACAAGAAAATGAGGATCATCATACTAGCTCTCCATGATGCGATCAAATAAAGAAGATCGAGAAACCACACAAGCTAAGACCCGACTGGGCTCCGAAATATCCACCCTCACAAACCGATTGGTCAATGCCTAAACATCAACTGCAAGAGGTCTTGCCCCAAAATGGATGTATGTCAAACTACCCATACTCACTGACTTCCTACTCAAAACATCATCCACTATATTGGCCTTCCCCGGATGGTAAAAGATTGTGATATCATAGTCCTTTAGCAGCTCCAACAATCTCTGATCCCTCAAATTGAGTTCCTTCTAGTTAAACAAGTGCTGGAGGCTATAATGATCAGTAAAAACCTCACAAGACATACCATAAAGATAATGCGTCCAAATATTCAACGAATGAACAATGGCAGCCAACTCTAAATCATGAACATGGTAGTTCTTCTCATGGGGCTTCAACTGACGAGAAGCATAAGCAATCACTCTGCCCTTCTGCGTCAACACACACCCAATACCAACTCTCAAAGCATCACAATACACTGTATATGAGCCTGAAGTTGATGGCAAAACTATTATTGGAGCTGCGGTCAAGGCAGTCTTGAGCTTCTGAAAGCTCGCCTCACACTCAATCGACCACATGAAAGGCGCACCCTTTTGAGTTAGTTTGGTCAAGGGTGATGCAATTGATGAAAATACCTAAACTAAATGATGGTAATAACCAGCCAAACTAAGAAAGCTGCGAATCTCTATTGAAAAGGACGGCCTGGGCCAACTTTGAACCGCCTCTATCTTCTTTGGATCAACCTGAATACTCTCGATGGACACCACGTGCCCCAAGAAAGCCACTGAACTGAGCCAAAACTTATAATTGGAGAACTTTTTATAAAGCTTCTCCCCCCTTAACTGCAGCAATACCACTCTCAAATGCTGTGCGTACTCCTTTTGACTGTGCGAATACATAAAAATATCATCAATGAATACAATAATGAACGAGTCGAGATAAGACTAAAACATGTTGTTCATCAAATGCGGGAACGCTGCTGGAGCATTGGTCAGCCCAAAAGACATCACAAGGAACTCATAATGACCATATCGAATCCTAAATGCTATCTTAAGAATATCCGAATCCCTGATCTTCAACTGGTGATACCCTGAATCGAGGTCAATCTTGAAGAACACCCTCGCTCCCTGAAGCTTGTCAAATAAATAATTAATACAAGGCAAAGGATACTTGTTATTGATTGTAACTTTTTTTAACTACTTGTAATTAATGCACATCCTTATTGTGCCATCCTTCTTATTAACAAATAGAACATGAGCACCCCAAGGCGACACACTAGGGAGAATAAACCCCTTATCAAGGAGTTCCTGAAGCCTCTCCTTTAGCTTTGCCTGTGGCACACGATACAGTGGAATAAAAATAGGCTGAGTGTCTGGCACCAAATCATACCAAAGTCAATATCCCTATCCAGTGGCATGCCCGACAAGTCTGCACGAAATACATCTGGAAAGTCCCTCGCTACCGGGACTAAATCAATACTAGGAGTCTCTATACTATCATCAGTCACGAAGGCTAAGTAAGAAAAACAACCCTTCCCAACCATCCGCTGGGCCTTCAAAAATGAAATCACCTTATTGGGGACAAAATCAGTCGAACCTCGTAACTTAATCCGTGGGACACTCAACATAGATAACGTTACTATCTTAGCGTGATAGTACAAAATAGCACGATACGGAGATAACCAATCCATGCCTAATATAATATCAAAATCGAATAAAAGGTCCACTCGTGTCTCTAAAACCTTGATAGTCACCATACACGACTGATGTACACAGTTTACCACAACAGTATTACCCACCAGAGTAGATACATGAACATATGAAACATGATAAGCACATGACATATCAAACTAACAAGCAATATATGATGACACATAGGAAAACGTAGAGCCAAGATCAAATAACACAGAGGCATTTCTGCGACAAACTAAGAAGATACCTATAATCACATCATCTGAAGCAATAGCATAAGGTCTGGCTGGGAGTGTATAAACAGGCTTGAAAACCACCTGATCGATCTCCCCTTTTGGGGCAACCCTTAGATGACTGTCCTCCACCCCTAGCTGGGTGGGTGGGTGGTTAAGTAACTGCTGCTAAAGTTGATGGCTAGATCCTCTACTAAGACGGACCCCTAAGATGACGCGGACACTGTCTCCACATATTCCCCAACTCTCAATACTCATATCAACACCCTGGTGCTGGAGACGAGGACTGAAGGGAACCCCTAGCACCGGGATAGCTAGCAAAAAACCTAGTATAGAAAAAACCTAAACTGCTGGAGCACGGGACGAACTCTAGGCTCAAAGGACACTAAGTGAGGAATGTCCCTGATAAAAATTGTGAGGACCATGGCCTGTGATGCTCCATGGTAAGCTGGGCGAGCTGACTGAGCATGCCTGAATGGACGGCCTCTATCGTGCTGAAAATGTTCCCCATGAGGAGTACCACTGAATCCTCCTTAACCGAGAGGACTCTTAGCCTCCATCTCGAACCTCTCCTAACCACGAACTGTCTCAATTTGTCGAGCTATGTCCACAACCTCATCAAAGGTAGCACCATACACTCTCTCTCTTGTCATAAGCAGCTGAAGCTGAAAATCGAGGCCATCTATAAACCTCTTGATCCTTATCTCGATCCTAGGAACCAACCAGACCGCACGACGAGCCAACTCAGAGAACTGCATCTCATATTGTGAGACATATCTATCTCCAAAATGAAGCTGCTCGAATTGCCTACGCAACTTCTCTTGGCGGGACTTAGGTACAAACTTTTCCAGGAAGAGAACGAAGAACTGCTACAAAGAAAGGGGCGCTGCACCAACTGGTCTATGCCTCTCATAAGCCTTCCACTATGTATGTACAACCCCAGATAACAGGAAAGTAGTGAACAAGACCCCACTGGTCTCTAGAACACCCGCAGTCCGAAGCATCCTCTAACACTTATCCAAAAAGCCCTGTGTATCCTCACTCTCATCACCACTAAGAGTCGGAGGCTAAAGTCTACCAAACCTCTCCAACCTGCGCTGCTTGTCCTCTGGCATAACAGGAGCTACATAGTCCTGAAAAACTGCAACGGTTTGGGCTAGAGGTGGCTCTGGTGTTTGAACTCCCTTAACGACATGCTCAAGTGTGCGAGCGATGGGAGTCTGAGTGCCTCCCCCAGCATGTGAAGTATCTGCGGCCCTAGTAACTAAGACCGCCTAATCCAGGCCCGTGCACACTTATAGAATCCGGGCCAGGGCCTCCTAAAGGCATAGGATAATAATAGGAACAGCCAGTACCTGAGTTGGTACTGCTAGAGCGTCCGCAATTGGGGCCTGATCCTATAGGTGTTGCCCTAGCTGATGTGTGGGCAACACCTCTGCCCCTACCACGGCCTCCACCGAGTCCTCAGCCTCCACCGAGTCCTCGGCCTCTAGTGACCCCAACTAGTGGTACTAGTGGTCGTTCTTCCTATCCGGTAGCACGTGTTCTCACCATCTTGTGAGAGAATAGAATAAAAGAAGTTTAGTACTAGAATCAATAGATTCGCACGATAGGAATTCAAGAATATAAAGTTTTCATAAAAGGTTCTGCAGCCTTCTAAGGATAAGTACAGACATCTTCATACCGATCCGCGAGACTCTACTAAACCTACTCATGAATCATGAGACCTATGTAAGCTAGGCTCTGATACCAACTTGTTACGACCCAAATACCGATCTGGTCGTGATGGCGCCTATCGTGAAGCTAGGCCAGCTGACACAATCTTAAATCTAACAAGAATTTATTGAAAGTCATTTTAAGCCGTTAAAATTAGAATCTCACAATATAAGTTTAAGTAACCAATACGGAAGAAAAATAACACAAGCCTAACATCACGGTGTCACAAGTCACCAGCAACTATAAATGTGTCTCAATACAATAAAGTCTAACAAAGTCTGGAAGACAAATCAAAATAAATCTAGGGAAGATATGAGGGAGAAGAACAGGGCTGCGAACGCCATGCAACTACCTTGTCGACTCCAAAATCCTGCTACGCGGACAATTAATGCTCACTATCATGACCCGCAACTCCAGGATCCGTGCACAAGGTTAATGGAGTAATGTCAGTATGCCAACTCAGTAAGTAATAAAAGTAAAAGCAGTTGAGATATAAGAATTCAGATAATTCCACATCATAACACTACAGCAAATCGTGTATTCCCGAAACAGTACAAAAATAAATTATATCGTAAAAACAACATAGTTTCAGTAAAACCCTTTTTCCTTTAAAACATCTTTCAATAGTTTTGAACGAGTGGTGAAAAAAGTGAGCAAAACATGATAAGAATGTAAACCGCCACTTGGGTAAGACATGTACCACAAATCGCCCCTCGGGCAAAATATCAATAAAACCAGCCCCTCGAACTACCTCATCGTCACTTATAATTAGCCCTTCGGGCAACAACATAATCAAGATCAGCCTCTCGGGCACTATCACATCACACAAACTAGGTACCCGCACTCACTGGTGGTGTTCAGACTCCGAGGGGCTCCTACAGCCCAACCGCTATCACAAGCCATCTCGTGGCATAATAAATCAAACCCTCAGCTTATCATGCATCAAAAATTAGTATAACATGTTGCGGCGCGCCGCCCAATCCCATGATATTCTCAGAATATAGTCCCTCTACCTCACTCAATTAGAAATATTTCATGCCACTCACGTAACAGTAAAACATGTGCTCGGTAATAAAAATCATTTATATAATCAAAACGGAGTAAAAAGAATCGAGCTATGAAATCAGTAAAACATAGCATGACTGAATTTAAATATAAAACCAAAAATAGTGAGGAAAAACGTAGTAAAAATCCCCTAAGGGTCTAAACACTCATCACGATGCCCAGACATGGCATTCAGCCCCAAGCATAGTAGTACTTTCTGAAACATAATAATATCAAATAGTTTTCAATCAAATACATTACTTAATAGTCATACGATACAGACAAAGTCTCAATTTCCAATGGTGAACGACCCCACAAATCTAGTGAGTGTGTTACCTTACAATAATGAAACAATGTTAAATCCGGGATTCCCTACCCTCAGGATAACATTTACTATTATTACTTACCTCAAATCGGCCCAAACTCTAGCCCGTGATGCCTTTGCCTCTTGACTCGGCATCCGAATGCTCCAAATCTATCAAAAATCAGTATCATACCATTAATACGTGCTAAAGGAACATAGCCCAAGCGAAAATAATCAAATTAACTCAAAAATCCCGAATTTGGCCTAACCCGACCCCTTGGCCCACATCTCGGAATTCGATAAAGATCACACCACTAGAATTCTTATCCTCCCACGAGTATATACATACCAAGAACATCAAAATCGAACACCAAATGGCCCCTCAAATCCCCAATGGAAACTCTCCAATACCAAGCCCTAATTCTCCAATTTTTAACCCTTAATTTCCAATAATTTCATGCCTAATCAGTAAGATAATGACATAGAACCGAGTATTGGGTTAAAAAATCTTACATCCAAACATTATACCTTGAGTTCCTCTTCAAATCCTCTCAAAAAGATCTTAAACCATCAAAAAAATGGTGGAATAAGGCTCAAAATTGCGAAGGCAGGTTTATATAGTGTCTGCCCAGGTATTTCCGCACCTGCGGACAAATTATCGCACCTGCTGTCAACTTAACCGCATCTGCGATTTTTCATTAAAAATTCAAACACCGTACCAGTGGCTTGAGGAGGCGGTTCAAACCTTGCTCCTGTGACTAAATTCACTACTGTTGTCCGCTCCACGCATCTACGATCATCGCATATGCGGTCCCCAATCCGCAGGTGTAGAAACAACAGAAGTAGAAAATTTCTACAGCTCCATTGAAGTTCCAAACCTTCTGCCGACACTCAAAATTCATCTCAAGGCCCCCGAGACCTTAATAAAAAATACGAACAAGTCATATACTACTATTCAAACTTATACCAACCCTCAAAACTCTCAAAATAATGCTGAAACACTAAATCACCCTCAGATTCAATTCTAAGGATTCCAAAATTTCCAAATTCCACAAACGATCAAAAAGTCTATCAAACCTCATCCGAATAACCTAAAATTTTGCACAAACATCACAAAATGACACAATGGACCTATTCCAATTTCCGAAATTCCATTCCGACCCCGATATCAAAATTGCCACTACCAACCGAAAAATGCCAAAATTTTAATTTCGCCAATTCAAGCCTAAATCTACCATGGACCTCCAAAATACATTCTGATCACGTTCCTAAGTCCCAAATCACCTAACTAAGCTATCCAAAAAATAAAAAAAGAATTCCGAGATCATTCACTTACAAGTCAACTTCCGATTGACTTTTCCAACCAAGGATTCCAAATAAGAGACTGTCTCATACCACTCCAAAACCAATCCAAACCCGAACCAACCCACTTGATACAATAAAATATAGCTAAACAACATACAAAGAAGTAGAAATGAGAAAAACAAAGTGGTAACTCATGAAACGTCTAGCCAGATCGTTATGAAGTTATCGAGAGTCATTAATTTATTCTAATTGAAGTTGTGTTTAAAGGAGGCATTGTCCTCGTTGAGTTACTTTTCCATTCATTTTGTTGATATAGAAATTCTATATATGTTGTGTTGATTCATGGGTTATTTATTGCGAAAATATTAATATTTTTGAATCTTTGGAAAGGTTGTGGCCTACGGGAACTTATGATACGAGTTGATATGTTCTGTTATTGTGATGATAACATATGTGAATTGTTATGTGGTTTGGTTGTTGTTATTCGGAGTATAAGGGTGGTATTTCATCGTTGTTATTGTGCAGAGTATAAGGGTGGTATTTCACCATTGTTGTTATGCGGAGTATAAAGGTGGCATTTACCGTTAATATTATATGGGGTATAAGGGTGACATTTCACTATTGTTGAATATACATAGTGATACGGGTGGTTGTTGTGTTATTGTCCAGGCGGAGCGATAAGGGTGGCTATTATACGGAGTGATACGGTTGGCTATAAGAGAGATAAAGGTGGATAATGACATTGTTAGGATAGAGTGATCTGGGTGGCTAATGACATTGCCAGGACGGAGTGATCTGGGTGTCTATCAGAGAGATAAGGGTAGCAATGTCAGGGATGATGTGTGATGGTTTGGAGACATTGTGGTGGTGATTTTGTGTGATTGTATGCTTTTCCTTGTGTTTTTCATACACCTTACGTGACTTGCTTTGTTTTTTCGATAGGCTACTCGGTGTCTTTGATATTACTTGTTCGCTTGGGCTGCAGTAGTATACTTACACAAGCATACACCATAGCATGCCACTTATACTAGCTCAAGAGTCTTAACCTTGATATTTATTGATCATGCCCTCATGCTCTTGTATTATCTATTTCCATGTTGATATTGAGCCTCTGGTCATGTTGGGTGGGTTATGATTGTGAGCCTGTGACCATGCCAGGTGGATTGTGATTGTGAACTCTTTGTCATGTTGGATAGATTGTGATTGTGAGCCTGCGACCACACCGGGCGGATTGTTAATGTGAGCTAGTGATCATGCCGGGCGAATTGACATATTGGCACGTGAATTGTCTATGCGGTTGTGATTTGGGATGTGGGCACGAAGTGCCGTGAGCACATGATGGTGGGTTGAGACCTGTGACTTGTAACTATGAGATGAGGTATATCAGGGTGATTTTGTTGTGAATTTTATGTTAGGACAACTTGATTAATTGATTTTCCTTTGTGTTCCTTATTCGGTTTCAAAGACAGTTCTTGTTGTTGTTGTTGCTTTACTTTATATATCATATGTTGATTTTGTTGTCATTTACTAATTTCACTTTCCATTATTAGCTTTATACTTTTATACTACATATGTTACTTTGTTACTGAGTGTCTTGACTTGTACCTTATTACTATTCCACCGAGGTTAGTCTTGATACTTATTGGGTACTTACCGTGGTGTACTCATAGTATACTTCTACACATTTTTGTGCAGATTCAACTACTTCAGAGTCTGTGTATTGTTAGATAGAAGATTAGATATTACTATGGAGACTTCAAGGTATACCTGCCATCGCGTTCGCAACCCTCGAAGTCACCTTCTAAAGTTATTTGTGTACAATTTATTTCTATTTTGGAACAATTGTACTTAGAGAGTTTCTAGCAAACTCAGTAGAGCTTATGTCTTGCACTACCGGTTTTGGGATTTTTGGCTTCGTATGGAACTTTCTATTTCATATTTAATAGTTGTCGGTTGAATTTTGCCATTAATTCAGTAACTGTTAGGCTTACGTAGTCTTGAAGACTGGGTGCCATAATGACATCCTACGGAGGTAAATTGGGGTCGTGACGGTCACGATCTAAAATTCCACTAAGTCGTAATGGCACCTAATCCAACCTGCTAGGTAAGACAAACAATATAAGTTACAACTAAACTGAGAAATCAAAAATATATATAACAGAAATACAATTGAATTTAATACAACCACCCCAAGGACTAGTAGTACATGTCACGAGGCACTATAATTTAGAATTACAAAATGATATGAAGAATAAATACAACATATGTTTGAAGTTTACATAAAAAAACATAAATCCTAAACTATCATTAACTAGGGGTAACTCGAATCTGGAACACAGGTACATCTTTAATGCACGGCTTCATCTTCCACAGCTAAGTAACTTTAAGATCTGCACGCATGGTGCGGAAGTACAGTATGAATACAATGGACCCCATATACTCAATAAGTATCCTAACTAACCTAAATGACGAGGTTTTTAAGTTAAAGATACTCACTTAATATGTACATGTGCGAATAATAAGCAAGCAAAACAAGGCAAGAGATATGTTAAATAATGGTAAGAGCATCAACTGGGGGGCTATGGAGCAGTTAACAGATATGACAACAAGTCATAACTCTATGTCCATTTCTACGAATGAAAAAAATAATAATGAAGTATACGCAATGATCATAACCAAATATCACAGACAAATATCGTTACGGTGTGCAACCCAATACAAATCTCAAAGAACTCTATTGCAACATGCAACCCCATCTTAATATCAGTGAACATTGTCACGTTGTGCAATCCGATCCCAATATCAATAAACATTGTTGCGGCATGCAAACCGACCCAAATATTTATAAATACTATTGCAACATGCAACTCGATCAAATATCAATAAATATTATTGTGGCGTACAACAAGATTCCAATATCAATAAATAGTTTTACAATGT
>MU675075.1:14103-30665 GCA_026770625.1 Nicotiana glauca
GGGGCTGAAGAAGAAGAAGAGGGGGTAGAACGAAGGGGGTAGGGGCTGAAGTATTCTTTATTTATTTATTTTTTAATTTTTATTTTTTAATAAAGAAAAATCATCAGCTCACGCACCTAATGTGCGTGTAAATCACTTATTTTGTCCAACTCAGCCATATCAATGCCACATAAGCTCGGTCAACGGTCAGAAGGGTCCAAAAGTCATGTTTTAATTGAGTTGAACTGTCCAGATGAAACTTTATGGAGTGTAGGGACCGGGATGACAAACCAGAACAAGTACAAGTGTCTCCCAGGCTATTCTGTCTTAAAAATTTAAGGGGTAAAAATTTTGTGGGGCCATGACATTTGTGTGGTTATAAAAGATTCTCATTGTAAATGGGTAACATGAAAAATTTAAAGTTGAATTATTTTCAAATTTAGAAATATGTCATTTATTTTAGAATAGACTAGAAAGGAAAGTATCTCATCTAATTTGAAACAGAGGGAGCACAGTCAAACCTCTTTATAACAGCCTTGTGTGTTCCGAATATTTTTGGATGTAGCGAAGTGCTGTTATAGAAAACATATATTATAACATAACATAAAAATTGGTTCCGGAAAAGCTTTGACTTTTATAGTACAGTATTGTTATATAGAGATACTGTTATAAAGAAGTCTGACTATACAACCATTTCGTTTGAAAATTTTTTAACATAGAAATTCAAAATTAGGTAGGCGTTTGGAATAAAAATGTGAGCTAAAAAAAGTAATAGTTGAAGTTTAGGCGAAAATATATATTTAAAAAATCAAAACTGCGTTTGGATATGCATTTCACATGAAAAGATATTGCAGTTTAGTGAGAGAAAAATATTGTTTACTTAAAAAAAAGGTAAAATCATTTTTTTTTTCAAATTTGAAACTCATTTACAAAAAACTTTAAATCTCATTTTCAAAATTTCAGTTAAATGTATAACCAAACAATATTTTAAAGATGAGTTTTGAAAAAGAGAAGAAAGTGTTAGGACAAATGGTCCTTAGGGCATCTCCAAGGGTGCACTATTTTTCGCACCAAGTCTAAATTTGATATCTTTTTTCTCCAATGAAACACCAAATCTTGCATTATTATAATGCGTGAATAGCGTCGCACCAAATTTGGTGCTACTCTATTCATCAACACCAATTAATTTAATATTATTTTATTCATCTTTTTTATTTTTTTGGACTTTTAATTTATCATATATTATGTATATAATTAATTTTTACATTAAGATCTTTATAATTTTAATTTTATATCTTATTTTTTATATATTAATTTTTGTATATATTATATTTATATAAAATTATAGTAAATTTTATTATTATTATTATTATAATTGTATAAAAAGAAATATAACCATTATTTAAAAATAAAAAATGCAAATGTAAGTGAATGTGAATTATATGTGATGAATATGGAAAAAGGGAAAAAGATAGAATTTGTTTGAATAAATAAAAAATAAAATTTAAATAGAAGATAATAATATTATATAGAAGAGAGAGAACAAATATTATTTTTTGCTGTAAAAAATGGTATAATAGTTGGAGTAAATTTGGTGTTACACTATTTTGATATGAAATTTGATGTTAGAGTTGGAGATGGTCTTAGTTGTTTAGTTCGGAAAATAGAAGTATTTTGAAAATCACACCGAAGCATTTTACGAAAATGAAAATGACCATCTCTAGATTTTCACAAACTAAAACAATTGTTTCCAGAAACCTTATACCCATAAGCAAATTCAACACATAATTTCTTTTCTCCCCAATTATTTTAAGAAAATTTTCCCTTCACAAACTAGTTTTTAAGAAATTAAATTAAACCAACTCAATTACTCAAGCAACACATTAAGTATAACGGATTCTTAAACTCTCATTCTTGACTCGAAATGTGTCGATAGATCACAGCCGTTAAACCTAACGCCTCAAAGTAAAGAAAATGAATAAGGAATGTAGCAAAAATATCAATAAGGACAAAATGGTTATATACAATATATACAAAGAAAAATCAAAAAGGGAATCTCTTACCCAGTCAAAATATGCATATTCTCTTGGATTCTTGGTAAGCTTTCCCATTTCCAAAGTCAATGGAACGAACCAATTACTGCTCTCAAGTCTCTTTCTTTCATTAAAAGAAAATTCAATATCTTGACAATTACGCATTAAGTATCTTAAGTATACTGAAGAAATAGAATCCCAATATTTTCCTTCCCCGCAACAATAATATTAAATACACATCAGTGTATTGGGAGTATGGGAATAAATTATCACATGAAAAGTAAAAAAGAAAAATAAGTTATTTATAAAAGGTTGAATATTCTTAGTGTGTAAGGTTTTTTCGGAAAAATCGGACGGATTTGGCCTAAAACAAATAATATCACATCATGTAAAAAAGTATTTTTTGGCCGTTTTATCCCAACACGATATGACTCGACCAATATACAAATCTCTTACCCCCAAGGACTTTCATTCTTAGCACCCAAAGGTTCACTAGCCTCATTTTCACAAATATGTACCATAAAAGTATAGTACAAAATTCAGATTTGAACTCCTTACCATTGGCAGATTAACCAAAGTAACTAAAGAAAAGTTTGAAAACTACCACACGCTATAAGGTTTTCAGAACTCGTTTGGTTACTGAGAAAAAGAATTATTGACAGTTAAAAATATGGTATTATTTTATATTTTGTCTGGTTATATTTAGATTTTCGATATAAGTAATATCAGTATAATTTTTATACCACATCTAATGTGGGATAACAATTCAGGGATGAGCTATACCTGAATAAAATAAGTAAAATGATAAAATTATCCTTCTGCCAAAGCCTTGTAAAGGAAAATCAAGGTTAATATTAGAAACAAAACATTATCAAAGTCAATTTAGTTTACAACCAAATAAATGCTTTAGAGTATACACTACGTATATCTTATTACTAATGCAGTAAACCAAATAAATCAGAGATACTAAATAATCTCAATATTAGTCCAATTTAGTTACGTACTAAAATTTCTAACATAATTTTATTCTCGCCAAACTATCCCTACAAGCATAGTACTCCAACCCCTTTCTCTTGGCAAAATAATCCAATAGGAAACAAAGACAGTAAGAAAACTGGCACACGTTATATATGACTTAGTAGGCGTTTGGACATGAATTCCAAAATAGATTTTCAAATTTGAAATTTCACTAAAATTTGAATTGAAGATAAAGTTGTATTTGGTTATAATTTTTGCAATATATTTGGATGTTTTTTTTTCAAAACTATGAAATATGATTTATACCCCATAACTTGTAAAAAATATCAAAATCGTCCCAATTTAATTATCTTACTTAAAATAAACAGTCAAACATGCTATTGTTTAACTGTTATCATATTCTGATTTACTTCAATATATAGAAGATGCAAACTCAATATCACATTTTCTAACATAGTCCGCTTCCCATTGCTATTATCAGTACTTATATTCATATTCACAGGCCCAGTGGTAGTCATCACAAGAAAAGGGTTCATTACCGCTGCAGTAGCTTTATCTGATCGTCGAGGGAAAACAGGTTAGTAGTTGTGAGTTAATAATTGATGGGGTCATTTTATAAATTTTTAAAGTATAGGGTAAATTTATAAAATTAAAAACAAGTGAAAATGCGTTTTCAATTGAAAAAACGGTAAGACCTGAAAATGCATTTTCAAGTGAAACTGAAAAAATTGATAAGATATTGATAACCAAACATTATTTTCAAAAAAAAATTGAAAAAAGGAAAATTTTTGTATGTCCAAACGGGCTCTTAGACATTATTTAAGCCAGCCAATGGCATTAGTGGTTGCATACTTTTCAGCAAAAAGGAGCAATCAACAAGTGTGAGATTGAATGTAGAGAAATAACTCATAAAGACTGTTGAGAGTTGTTTCTTCTTACTCCTTCTGAAGTTTATTTTTCTTAAGATTTTCACAGTTCCAAACATGGAGTTGGAATCTAATGCTGACAGAAAGTTTGGTCTACCAGTTGACTCAGAACATAAGGCCACTGAATTCCGAGTGTACTCTGCTTCAGCTCCTCACATGCGATCATTTCATCTTTCTTGGATTTCTTTCTTCTCTTGTTTTGTTTCCACATTTGCTGCTCCGCCACTTCTCCCCATAATCCGTGACAATCTTGATCTTACAGCCACTGACATTGGAAATGCTGGGATTGCAGCTGTTTCTGGTGCAGTCTTTGCAAGAATTGCTATGGGAACAGCTTGTGACTTATTTGGTCCAAGACTAGCTTCATCTGCACTTATTCTCTTAACTGCACCAGCAGTTTTCTTAACAGCAATTTCCAATTCGGCCATTTCCTTCCTTCTTGTTCGTTTCTTCACGGGGTTTTCACTAGCTACTTTTGTCTCGACCCAATTCTGGATGAGCTCGATGTTCTCTGCTAAGGTCGTTGGCACGGCCAATGGCATAGCCGGAGGCTGGGGAAATCTTGGTGGCGGAGCTACACAGCTAATTATGCCTTTAATTTTTTCACTAATACATAAAATTGGTGCAACTGAGTTTACTGCTTGGAGAATTGCTTTTTTTATACCTGCCTTGTTTCAGGCTTTATCAGCATATGCTGTTTTCTTTTTAGGCCAAGATATGCCTGATGGGAATTATGCACAGCTTCATAAATCAGGAGAAAAGCATAAAGATAATATATCAGACGTTCTATATCATGCAGTTACAAATTATAGAGGGTGGATCTTGGCATTGACTTATGGCTATTGTTTTGGGGTTGAACTTACTGTGGACAACATAATTGCACAGTATTTTTTTGACAGGTTCCATGTGAATCTTCACACAGCTGGAATTATTGCAGCCAGTTTCGGGTTAGCGAATTTATTTTCCAGGCCTGGAGGAGGGATATTGTCTGATATTGTGGCGAAAAGGTTCGGAATGAGGGGAAGGCTTTGGGCACTATGGATTGTGCAAACAATAGGAGGTTTGTTATGTGTTCTTTTAGGGAAAGTAGAATCTTTAAGTGGTTCTATTGTTGTGATGCTTGTGTTTTCAGTGTTTTGTCAAGCTGCCTGCGGCCTCACTTTCGGGGTAGTTCCATTTGTTTCAAGAAGGTATGTATTCCACCTGGTTTTTGTATTACTACTCAAGGTTTATTTTACTTAAACCTGATAAAAGGGGCCGGTTCGACTCAGGACTGACCCATTCACCTTCGAGTCCTCGGCTCGATCACGGGCCTGGCACGGAACCTCTTTTAAGAGGACCCGTCTCAGGACGTCCTTTTAGTTTGAGACTAGATGCTAACCTCTATAGTGGGCAAAATCAAGGGGTCGATTCTCTTTTTTTTTTTATTTATAAATTTTCCCAGGGTAACTGGGGATGTTGTATTTCATCAAAAAGAAGAGGAGGGTATTGCCTTGCCTCTATAATACAATAACACAACACATAAGGATAGAGGGCTATCCTTCAAAAAGCCACAAGTAAAGCTATATTCACCTTGCCCATCAGTCAATCAAGTACCTAACTGACAAAAAATTAGCTTTATCATACTTTGTCCTAATACTTGGTATCTGGCTGTTATCCAAAAAGTATGAACCCTTAGCTCCTTTAGGGAGATGCTGGGCAGAGAAATGGAAGGTGCCATCTAGAGTAGTAGTAGCTAGTTTAGCTAACCAGTCTGCAACCTGATTAGCCTCCCTATAACAGTGAGTAATCTTGATATTAGCTTCGTGAATTAGTTGTGCAGTCCCTTCTATAAGCTTACTCATCTTGTAGTTGATAGCCTTTTTGTCCCTAAGCATGTTGGTAACCATCAAAGAATCCAATTCAAGGATGAAATTTGTGTATCCATTTTGAATGCACCAGTTCACTCCGAACCAGGCTGCATATGCCTCTGCCGCATTATGACTGCTACACTGGATAGGGAAGGAAAATGCCATCTTAGATTTCCATTGTCATCTCTAAGCACACCCCTATTCCAGCCTTCCATTCTCCTTGATAATCCTGCCTCCGGTTTATGCCAAGACACAACGATAATATTTTGGATTGGTGCATCTTCACCAAAGTGTCACAAAAGTTTCTCCAGGGCAGAGGAATCTTGCAGCTTGGATAAGCTTTGGTCACTGCTGCTGCAATTATCCAGCAAGTCTCTTTCTCCATATGCAGTTATCCAGCAAGCATCTTTCTCCATATTGTACAAGCTGAACCTCTTCTGAGTCCCGTACTTGCAAGCACATCTCTCCTTCCAAATAACCCAACATATGGCAATTGGGGTTATCTGCAAGACTAGTTTGTGGACATCATTCACAGCTTTTACCTGCCACCATGTGTTAAGCATATATCTACCAGGACACTTTTGATATTTAATACCTAATGGAGACCCAAATAGTTTCCATATATAATTGGCTGCATTTCCTTCAATAAAAACATGATGCATTGTTTCATTTTTAAAGTTTGAGCAGCAGTTACATTTTGAAACCATTTGCTTTCCAAATCTAAGAATTACCTCATCAAAAGGAAGTTTACCTTTCCATAGTCTCCAACTAAGAAAAGAGAGTTTAAAAGGGATACAAGAATGCCAAACCTTACTAAGGAGATGCTGCCTTGGTTTTTTGGATCGTATCATCTGCCATGCTGTATTGTTGGAATATTTTCCATTTTCTGTAAGCTTCCAGTGAATTTGATCTATTGCGTTATGATTCCCAATATCAATATGAGCTATTTCAGTTGCTATGTCTTCTGGAAGGAAATCTTCTAATTTACTCATATTCCAGATGCCATCCATAATAAAGTCCTTAACTTGGACTTAGAAGCTACTGTTAACACTTTTGGAACTAAGCTAGCTAATGGCCCTTTGCAAGTCCAGTTGTCCCACCATAAACTAATATTTCCTGAATTAACTTGCCAAATCATGTTTTTCTCAGCATTTTCCCTAACCTGGAGCAGATGCTTCCAAGCATGAGAAAAGAGAGTTTAGAAGGGATACAAGAATGCCAAACCTTACTGAGATGCTGCCTTGGTTTTTGGATCGTATCATCTGCCATGCTGTATTGTTGGAATATGTTCCATCTTCTGTAAGCTTCCAGTGAGTTTGATCTATTGTGTTATGATTCCCAATATCAATATGAGCTATTTCAGTTGCTATGTCTTCTGGAAGGAAATCTTCTAATTTACTCATATTCCAGATGCCATCCATAATAGAGTCCTTAACTTGGACTTAGAAGCTACTGTTAACACTTTTGGAACTAAGCTAGCTAATGGCCCTTTGCAAGTCCAGTTGTCCCACCATAAACTAATATTTCCTGAATTAACTTGCCAAATCATGTTTTTCTCAGCATTTTCCCTAACCTGGAGCAGATGCTTCCAAGCATGAGAAAAGAGAGTTTAAAAGGGATACAAGAATGCCAAACCTTACTGAGATGCTGCCTTGGTTTTTGGATCGTATCATCTGCCATGCTGTATTGTTGGAATATTTTCCATCTTCTGTAAGCTTCCAGTGAATTTGATCTATTGTGTTATGATTCCCAATATCAATATGAGCTATTTCAGTTGCTATGTCTTCTGGAAGGAAATCTTCTAATTTACTTATATTCCAGATGCCATCCATAATAAAGTCCTTAACCTGGACTTTGAAGCTACAGTTAACATTTGGAACTAAGCTAGCTAATGGCCCTCTGCAAGTCTAGTTGTCCCACCATAAACTAATATTTCCTGAATTAACTTGCCAAATCATGTTTTTCTCAGCATTTTCCCTAACCTGGAGCATATGCTTCCAAGCATGAGAATTTCCAGAAGCCCACTTTTTAGCAACAGGGTGGGACCTAATACAATACTAATGTTTAAGAAAAGTAGCCCATAAAGAGTTTGAGGACCTAAATCTCCCCAATCTTTTAGTGGCCAAGACATCACTTATATCTTTCATTTTCCTGATGCCGATACCTCCCTCTTCAATAGGAGCACACAAATTATCCCATGAACTCCAGTGGTATTTCTTTTGATCACCACTGGAACCCCAAAAGAAATTAGCCATGTGCTTCTCAATGAGCTTAATAGTTCCTTTCGGAGGGGCCATAGCAGACAAGGTATAAATAGGCAAAGATTGAAGGATGCTTTTAATTAAAACAATCTTACCTCCATAGGATAATAGCTTTCCTTGCCAGCCATTTAATCTCTTAACCACTTTACTAACCATGTTGTCAAAGTAAGCTATTTTTTTCCTACCCACGTAAAGGGGACATCCAAGGTAGTTGAAAGGAAATTCCTAGTCCATAAATCCTGTGCAGTCTCTGATTTGATTAATCCTATAAGCAGAAGTTTTAGGAGCAGTGAAAAAATAGCTCTTATTCCTGTTAACCTGACCTGAGCTATTCTCATAATTCTTGATCTGAGTCATAATGAGATTGGCTGAAGCAGTCTTGCCACTGCTAAACATGACAATATCATCGGCATATGCCAAATGATTAATTTGAGGTCCTCTGATAGTCATGGAAAAAGGAATGAAATTCTGATTTTCATGGAGATTGTTGAGGGACCTAGACAGTACTTCTGCAGCAAGGATGAACAAAGAGGGAGAGAGCAGGTCCCCCTGCTTTAATCCTTGAGAGGAGGTGAAAAAACCTTGTCTTGATCCATTAACTATAATGGAGTACCAAACTCCAGAAATAAGCTTGTGAATCATATCAATCCATCCCTCAGCGAGCCCAAATTTTCTAAGAACGGAGATAACAAAGAGCCATGATATTCTATCATAAGCTTTTGCCATATCAAGTTTGATCACTATATTACCACCCTTATTAGATTTGGAGATGTTATGAATGATTTCTTGGGCAAGTAGTACATTCTCTGAGATCAACCTTTCATTCACAAAACCACTTTGGTTGTTGGAGACAAATCTAGGAAGGAACTGGTTAGTCTAAGAGATAAAACTTTGGAAATAATCTTATTGGTAAAGTTAGAAAGGCTAATGGGCCTGAAATCCGAGAAACAAGAGGGTGCTTCTACCTTAGGGATCAACACCAAACATGTATGAGTAAAGAACTTAGTCAAACTTTTACCGTTAAAGAAGTCAATGACAAAGGCAATAATATCAGCTTTAATAATATCCCAACAGGTATGAAAAAAAGTTCCATTATACCCATCTGGCCCAGCACTGCTAACTGTACTTAGGCTAAACACTGCCTCCTTAATTTCAGCTTCATTTGGCATATCACCCAATCTATTGTTATCATCCTCTGAGAGATAGGTAGGGATGCAATCTAGAATAGCAAGGTAGAGGGTGGGCCGAGGAAGATTGAAAAGGGCTTGAAAATGTTTAATTGCAACTATGGCAATTTTATCTTCTCCCTTGATCCACTGGCCCCAGTTATTTCTGATTCTATGCACCTGTAACTTTCTTCTTTTCTCCCTCATCATACAGTGAAAATCTATGTTGCTCGGACTCCCCGAAAATGTGGCCGGATACATGTCGGATCCTCCAAAAGTAGTGCATTTTTGAAGGATCCGACACGGGTGTGGCTACATTTTGGAGAGTCCGCGCAACATAGGTGAAAATACTTAGTATTATCGTCTCCGTCTTCAAACCATTTAACCTGAGCTTTTTGTTTAAGAAGAGAATCTTGTAGGCTTAACCATTTTACATATTTAGCATGAGCCATATTCACCTCTTCTCTGCTTTGATCGGTATTGTCTTCAATATCCAATTCTTCCAAAATCTGGAGCTTTTCCTCCCATCTAACTGCATTCTCATTGATGTCCCCAATTTCTTCCCTAGACCAGCGACTAAGTCTCCTACTAAGCAGCTTGAGCTTGGATTGCAAGATCCACATAGGGTTTCCATTAATCTGAGTATCCCAAATATCTTTCACAATATCTAGAAAACCATCTTGTTTCACCCACCAGTTGAGGAATCTAAAGTACTTAATATGATTCTCATTCATATCAAAACACTTCATAAGAAGAGGTCTATGATCGGATCCAGTTCTCACCAGGTGTCTGATATTACTGTTTTGAAACTTTTGGTCCCACATATCATTGATAAAGACTCTATCAAGTCTTTTCCATATTCTTTTGTTGGGCCTTCTGTTGTTACACCAAGTGTAATTTGAGCCTAGCATCCAAGGTCAGTGACTCCAATCCTATGAGGCTTTCCACCCAGTTTTTCACTTGGATCCATGATAATATTAAAGCCTCCTACTACACACCATGGCCATTGACGATCTGGCTATCCAATTCCAAATTGTTCCAAAGATCTCCTTTCTGATGAGGTGCACTTAGCATAAACAGCAGTAATGAAGATATCTTGGGTGTCAACTGCATTCTTCATTTTTATGGTGACATGTTGATCATCATCTGCCAAGACTTCTGTCTGGTTATTTGTATTCCAAAAACACCAAATTTGGCCATTGCTATTTGATAGACAATATTGGTATCCTAGAAATCTTCTGTAGCCATCAACTTTTTTTTGTTCACAAAAGGCTCAAAGATAGCCACAAAGTGAGTTTTGTTAATTCTTGTAAGATTTTTTAATCTTTGTATGGCCTTTTTTGACCTAACTCCTCTTATGTTCCAGAAAATTGCACTAAGCATAAGAGCTTAGGGAGGGTGGTATCTTCCTTTTGTTTGCTTCTCTGCGAATGTGGGTTTTTGTTTTTACTTTTTTTGTCAGCTTTTCTGCTTCTGCTTCTTCCTCTTCCTTCTGTGGTTATATCATCTGTGTCACTATCTTCTATATTTTGAATTTTAGTAGACTCTTCTATGACATTCTTCCGGTACCATTGTGAGGGAAAACTGCATTTTCAATTTGTTCTGATGCATTCTCTTCTGGATCCCCAATCGCACAAGGTAGATCATATTTGCTAAGATCCACTACTAGTTGAAGACCTGGTTGATCTCTAATTTGGCAGGCTAGAAGAACTAGAGCTACAAACATTATGCTTATTTTAACCCATTTTGAACTTTTTCCTCCATATTTGGCCTGTTACTACTACTAACATCTTCTGACAACTGATCTGCTTGGTCTTCATCCTTCATTTCTATATTGGGTGCTTCTTTGATCTCAGCAGTATTCTCTTTCTCATTATTTATAGAGTTGCTCTTGTTGCTTTGATTTTGAGAGCCTTGTTCCTCCAAATTCTCCATGTTATCCCTCACCACTGAAATAGAATGTTCATTTTGTGAATTGCCTTCATACCTGTTTGTTGTCCTGTTTTTACTGCTACCTTGAGATTGTGCTGGCTTAAATAAAACTTTGCTCTTTTTCTTTGGCATCTTCTTAACTTTCTTCTTCTTTCTAGTTCTTTCTGCAATAGTTTTTCAGTGAGATTCTGTTTCTCCTTATCTAATTGCACATGAGCTATTTCATTCTTTTGTTGTATTTCCTTGTGCTCCTTCTGTTTGTTCTCACTGTTTTCCTTGAACATTATTTCCTAGGTGAGCTTTTATATCAGACAGATCACTGCTAGCTTTAACTTCTTCTTCTTTACCTTCTGTAGCCCTCTTCTTTTCTAGAACCCTACAATTCATCATATTGTGTCCCAATTTTTTGCAATTTTGCAGTATTTAGGAATCCCCTCATATTCCAGTTTTTGAACAAACCCCTTTAGTGGAGAGTCATCATCCTCATCCCCAACACATAATCAATTTGAGGTTTAAGCAAGTTAATTTCAGACTCTTAGTTTAGCCATACTAGGCCTAGTTTTTCAACAGGTAGCAACATCTAAAGCTAAAGGAGTACCCACAGAGCTCAAGACTTGCTTAACATAGTGCCATGTGTGCATATGAAAGGGAAGGCCGGGAAGAAGAACCCATACCGGAGCTATAGGGATGTCCTCTTCTGGTTTGAAGTCTGGTGACCACTTTTGTAGCCACATCTGCATGCCATTAATCTCAATAACCCTCCGAAACCAAACAGATTGAAAGTCTTCGTCAGTAGAGAAATCAAGGAAGACATTGTAATTGTCGTATACACCTATTTTGTAAGAGCCTTTCACCGAAATCATTTCTCTGAAACTTGACCTAATTCTTTCAATTTGTGGTCTGGGTTTCAAGAATTTTCCTACGATAGTTCGCTTACATTCCTCTGCCATGATCCCATAATAATCTCTGGATTTAAAAATGACAGCCGGCATTCCGTTGTGTGTCGGAATGTCTAGCAATTACCGCTTCTCGTTCATGGCGGATGTTGGTCACAGATAAACTAGGCAGATTGATAATTGTGTTAGCAAAGGTCGTTTTGGTTGCAATTCCTTCCCCGGTGCTAATCATTTCGTCAGGTGGGACATTTTGGTGTTCCGGACGCGCCGATTTGGCGCCGCCCGGAGGCTCCATAGGACGGAGCGTGATTGTTACTCGCAAAGGAGCCGTTACAGTCCGTTGGGAGAGAAATTTTAGAGAGAGAAAACGTGTAGCCTGTTTGGCCAAACTTCTCTTTTGGCAAAATGTTTTATTATTTTTTATTTTTTATTTTTTATCAAAAGCACTTTTGACTAAAAATTGAGATGTTTGGCCAAGCATTTGAAAGAAAAAAAAAATATATTTTTGAGAAGAAGCAGAAAAGTTTTAGAGAAGTAGAAAAAAGTAGTTCTTTCCAAAAGCACTTTTTCAAGAAGTATTTTTGAAAAAAATACACGTAGAAACAGTTTTTTAAATCTTGGTCAAATACTAATTGTTGCTCAGAAGTGTTTTTCAAACTAATTAGCCAAACACAAACTGCTTCTCATCAAAACTATTTTTGAGAAAAGCACTTCTCAAAATAAGCTGATTTTTGCGGCCAAACGCGCTGGTGGTTTCATCAAAGTTTTGGGTCAGTTCTCATTCGCTGAGGCTAGAGACAATATAAGAAAGAATTCAAATTCTATATACTGACTGTTGTGAAAAATAAAATATTTTTATGTAACAAATAATAACCTCAAGTAAATAGTAAGTAACCTGCTTGTTTTCACAAATGTCAGTATATCTCTTGTCACTCGTTTAAAGTCTAATCCTTGGATTTATTGTTTTTGGTTAAATAGATCACTGGGCATAATATCGGGGATGACAGGAGGAGGAGGAAATGTTGGAGCAGTAGTAACACAAGTAATTTTCTTTAGAGGAACAAGATATTCAACAGAAACAGGGATTACATACATGGGTATCATGATTATATGTTGCACTCTCCCCATTATGTTTATATACTTCCCACAATGGGGTGGAATGTTTTATGGTCCCTCATCTAAAGGGTTGACAGAGGAAGATTACTACATGAAAGAGTGGAGTTTAAGTGAGAAAGAGAATGGTTTTCACCAGGCAAGCATGAAATTTGCTGGTAATAGTAAAAGTGAAAGAGGTAAAAAAGTGCAATCTGCGTCTGCACCAATAGATGAAACTCCAAATATAATCATTTGAGTTCAAGCAGGAAAGTGATAGCTGGTATTGAATTGTATCATATTATATTGTTCTTAGTTACAACAATTGGTAGTTACACGTGTTGCCCCTTTCTAATTTGTTGTTATTATTATTGTTGTTCTCGGTGCTTAGTGTAATACATATAATTTATTCTTGAAATTCTCATTAGCCCCATTTTGTTTAAGAATGAGGCTGCCCTCATGTTATATAACTAGTATTTATAAACGTACGTTGCACGTTAATAATGACACGTTATGGTTTAAATATTTATTTATATTAAGGAATAATAAAATTTAATTAATAAGAGTAATTTTATGTATAATAAAACAATAATCATCTAAATGCCGAAAAATATCATTATATTAGCATAATATATGAAATTAAAATAAAAAGAAAGCATCAAAACTTATACAAATGCTCAATTTTGTCATGTTAGATAATTATTATTATTATAGTTTAAAACTTTTCAATGCGATGGTATCTTAACGGACGCTTCTTTTGATAATATTATTTTTTTTTGTGTATGTTTCTTCCTAATGCTGTGGTTGCTCTGTGTGACGACCCGGCCCGTTGTCTCATGTGTTGCTGTCCCGTTTTTTCCGTTTATTGCTTATTAATATTTCATTATCGATATGTGGTGTGTGAGAGTTGATTGGGATTGGTTTTGATAAGAAATGAGGCACTTAGTCTCCTTAAGGCAAACTTAAGTTGGAAAAGTCAACCGGATGTTGATTATTGAGTTAGAGGGCTCAGATGTAATTTTCGGAGATTCGGTTAGCTTCGGGGGATGATTTGTGACTTAGGAGTACGATCGGGATTGATTTTGGAGGTCCGGTGTAGAATTAGGCTTGAATTGGTGAAGTTGAAATTTTGGCGAATTCCGGTTAATAGGTGAGATTTTGATCCGAGGGTCGGAATGGAATTTCGAGAGTTGCTATAGCTTCGTTTGGTTGGGTTTTTGATCGAATGTGTATTTCGGAAGTTTTGAAGAAACTTAGGCTTGAATCTGATGTGAATTGATGGTTTTAGCATTGTTTGATGTATTTTGATGATTGGAACAAGTTTGAATGATGTTATGGGTTATGTTGGTGCTTTTGGTTGAGGTCCCGGGGGCCTCGGGATGATTTCGGATGCCTAACGGGGAGTTTTTGGAATTTCATACAGCTGAAGGCATGCTGTTTCTGGTATCTTCGCTTCTGCAGGTCTTGGACCGCAGAAGCGGAGCTGCTTGAGCGGAGATGTGATCGCAGAAACGGCGAGGAGATGGAAGGCAGGTTCCGCAGAAGCGGAAGAGCGGACCGCAGAAGCGGTACCGCTGGTGGAAAGTAGAACCGTAGAAGCGGATTTTTGGAAGTTTAGTGAAGACCACAAAAGCACAAATCTTGCCGCAGAAGCGGTCCTGCACAAGTGAAAGTGGGACCGCAGAAGCGAAAACTGGACTGTTCAGAGGAGTTTTTATTTAACATTTCATCTGCGAGGGTTATGTATTTTCCTCCATTTTTAGCAAGCTTTGAGAGCTTTGAGGCGATTTTGAAGAGAGATTCAAGGAGGAATGATTGGAGGTAAGATTCTTGAACCTAAAACTCGTTTTTATTGAGAAATCTACCTAGAAATTCATGGAATTAAGCCTAAATGGATGAATTAGGGCTTGAGTTTTTGATATTTCAAATTGGAATTTGATAGGTCATTTGAGCTCGGATTTGGGAGTTCTTGGTATGTATGAACTCGTGGCGAGACGAGAAATCCGGTAATGTAAGTTTTGTAATTTTTCGAGAATTGGGCCCGGGTACCGGGTTTTGCTAGTTTCAAGATTTTTGCTATATTTTGATTATTTTCGATTAGGTATTGTTCCCTTGGCATAGTGTGATGTGTTCGCTCTGATTTTGGTTAGATTCGACGCACGTGGAGGCCGAATTGAGGGGCAAAGGCGTCGCGAGCTTGAGTTTTCGCCGGTTCGAGGTGAGTAATACTTGTAAATGATATCCAGAGGGTTTGAAACCCCGGATTTGCACATCATAGTGCTGTATTGAGGTGACTTTCACGTCGGATATGAGCGTGGGGTAGAGCACCATTGGGGGACTGTGACTTGGTCCGTCTCGGTTGTTGATTTTTACCGCGTATTTGACTCAAATTATTTGTTATCATCATAATTCGGGTTGATTGCCATGTTTGGAGCTTCGTGCCAACTATGCGATTCCTTCGGGGATTGATATCACTGTTTTTGCATTACTTGCATATTATTTGATCTCGGTCCAAGGTTTTAATACTATTTTACAAACTCAGTCATTTTTCTAAGACTTGAGAACTTAAACAATATTTTATTGATGTTTCGAGCTGAGGAATATCGTGTTAATATTGCCCAAGTGGCTTATGTGCATTTCTGGATTGAGCATGGATCGGGCTGCGCGTCGCACCAGTGTTATAGTGATTTTTGAATATATGGATGGCTCGGGCTGCACGCCACAGCGATGATATATGTATATTGAGGCCGAGATCCTATTTGATGCCACAAGATGGCTGATATTGCGCTTGGGCTGTAGGAGCCCATCCGGAGTCTGTACATACCCCAGTGAGCGCCGGATCGGGCTGTGCACCGCAGCGATACTGTATTGATATTGAGGCCGAGGGCCTGGTTGATGCCACGAGATGGCTTGATTATAGCGCTTGGGCTATAAGAGCCCCTTCGTAGTCTGTAACACCCTCAGTGAGCGCCGTTGACGATAAATAAATGGAGCGGGCTGCACGCCGCAGCGGGTACAGGAATGTACCGTTATTTGCATTGCATTGCGTTCATGCATTTATTCACTATTCGTTGTTTGTGTTGTTTCTTGAGATATCTATTTACTGTTCTGGTATTGTTTGATCACTCTTAAAGAGGATAAATCTTAGACAATGGTAACAATGACACTGTACGATGCGTTTGGTCAGGTAACAGTGGTTGACCGGGAATAAGAATATTTTCCGACGGGCGGGCCTCTGTGCATAGTGTCACTAATTATTGAAAATTATTTTTGCAACTGTTGAAAGGATCATCTTCAAAAGAGGTTTAAAACTAAGCCAAGATACTTTGAAAGGTTTCACAGTTTTCACTGATTTTTCTCAATGTATGGGCTTTTCACTGCTTCTATACAGTATGATGATCTGTTATACGTGATTTCTTACCGCCCAGTTATTATTTACTTTTATTACT